>VBVQ01000847.1:0-22977 GCA_011636635.1 Tetramorium simillimum | reverse complement strand
GTCCAAATATGTCACATCCTATACAATTTTTACGTAACATAGTATTAGTTTTATTACACAATATCTCATGCGCTTATCACTTGTATATTAATCTAACAATTTCAGATAATTCTACGTAAATATCTTTTTTGTCTATTTCAGCATGTTTGTAGAAATTTTCCATGAATAAGCAAACTGAGCGATATGTAGTCCACACGAAATAAAATGCGTGTACTCGCAAATAAAATGATAATCTCTTGCCCCCTTGTAACTTTAAATACAACAATCTATCAAACTACTTATATGTGTGGCTCTTGTTATGTGATTGATGTTATTCATTAACGTGATAAGTGTAACCAGGGGGTGATACTGATATCTGAATAGGGATAAATAGAATAAAAATTACGTGACAGGCTGAACACTGAACAGAGAAAGAGAGAGAAAGTTGATTCGGTTCTGCATAAAAATGCTACTGCTTACTTCGTAAACTATTTATAAGTTGTTATTCATCTTAACATACCAATTGCAATGTGAAGGACACATTTTCCAGACCAGCAAGAAGATTAACCAATTGATTAGTCTTATCAGCATCTCTCACGAGTGCATGTGGAAAGTACTGTTTCTTTAATGTCTTCGTGTCTCGCAGTAAACAGGCCAGATAGCTCTCAAAACTGCCTTCGCTCAGAGTGTGGTATAGCCATGCTCGACCTGCACGATATAAAAATAAAAAATATTAATTTAAAAAATATTGAAGTATATTTATATTTACAAATGTACACTTTCAAATAAAAACACTTGAAATCTCGAAATTTATCACAAAAATTTTTCTAAGTCAAATAATTTAAAGCAATACAATTATATATATATATATATGTATATATATACATATATATATATAATGCAAAGACACACACATAAAACACTGTTTTTAATCTGTTCTTAGCTTTATGATAAGATAAAGTCATGATTTCATTTCTAGGAAAAAGTATTTTAGTCAGAGAGTTAAACAGCAAAAGAGTGCAGATATAAAGCTGCTTCTCGATACATTGTGACAAGACATCAAAGCATACCTTTTCCTATAGAAGTTAATACACTCTGCAATGCATGTATGACCACGACTGTGTCCTGATGACTAAGTTCTCTAGCAGTGCCCCAATATCCATGTCTCTCTACACGCAGTCCGTGACGCAATGCACGATCCAGCCAGTAAACCAGCCAGGAATCACCGTCCAAGACCACAGTACCATAGAGACTTTGGGCATAGACCTGCTCAAGACATGTACGTATTATGTCATCGATACAGAAATGCATGTACAACAAAATAAAAGTGTATTATAAACCAAAGCACAAAGAAGTGAAACATACTCTAGCAATACAATGCATTAGCTATATATTGATTAAATATTGATTATATTGAGACTGCATTGACCGAGATTTCTCAATGTAAAGCCAATATTGTCTATATAATAAATGCAAGTGTATTACTGATATTGCACGTTATTCTATATCTGTAGAAAATATTAAATTTACATTATTTCCCGATATATTGTGCTACTAGAGTATTAATAATCTCAAAGTCTCAATATTTTTAGTACGTATATGAAATTTGTAGACACATAGATTTTTTTCTTCTTATAAACACCAAATTCTTTGTAGTCAAAGCAAAGAGTTATTTACACGTAAAATATGCTTTTACTTTCAAACTTTCAAACTCCCACTTTTAGCTTAACACCATTTGCCTCACTTTTACTGACACAACCCAGAAGTGATCCAAAACTGTCGAGACAATTTTAGATCTGTCCTTTTTAGCGGCAACGAGGCTTTTAGCACGAAGAAGAATAAAATAAGTGCCCGATCAATAATCACGGAGTGAAAAGGACACGTGACAAAAGAAAGCTCAGGTGAAAAGGACAGAGGCTTTATCAGCTGTTCCGTACAACGCACATCCGCGCGGCTGTCAATGAGATGTCAGAGCAGCGCCAGTGGATTTCAGCGAAAGTGACTCACGCTCACGCCTCGGCAGCGTCGTGATCCCGTCGCTACGAGCGAAAAGTAAAACGAATGAGGCTCGTCGCACGTTTCTTCACCAGCGGGTAAATTCCGCGTTTAAAGGTATCACACGCGACGGTGCGACGTCGAGGTACCCGCGAAGGAGTGCTCACGCATTGCGAATGGACGTAGCTCGTCTCTGTGTGTGCGAGCGTTCGATTTCGAGCCGCGCTGCGTCGTCGATTAGCCCGCGAGCAGGTCGCGACGTCACAACGTCACGCATATATAGGTATATCTGCCGAATGTATACTCCGATTTCTCCCTTTTCACGTGTACAACGTGCGAAGAAGCGCAATTGAAATGTCAACTTCTGTCTTGATTCTAAATTTTTTTAATTTTCGCAAACCTTCTTCTTTTTCGGATAGATTTTTTCTTCGATAGATTTTTTTTTACTTTTTTTCTTGCTTTGTTTTGATTGTACTTTTTAGAATGACATGAAAATCCATGTAAACATTCGCTCCATGCGTTCCTAGCTAAAATTTTAATCAAATTGGAACGCCAAGCGGATTTAATAAATCCTGAAAAGTTCCAAATTAGAGCTGTTGAACTAGTTACAGAAATAATTGTCGCGTGCGTGCGCACTTTATTTCGGGCCGTTGGTCACGTCCAAACGATTCGTGAGAAAGCCTGCGTAGAAACATGCGACATATGCAACAAGCAGGGGCGATATGTGCCAACCACACGAGGCTGCAACTGCAGGTTGCTCCTATTTCCGAAATCTTGATTCCTGATTCCAGAGATTCGACGATTACAAACCGATATGATTATCGACAAGTTTCTTGGCGCCGTCGGTTGATCTCCACGTTTATTTCTCCGGCATCGGAAACGAGGTCAGGAGTGACAGACCGGTGCAATGCCGATGAGTTCGGACTTCGATGCTCCGTCGTCGTCACGCGAAGGTACGCTCTATAGTTACTCCACGGGACCGCAATTGACAACTGACGTAAGACACACTTTTGGTGGCCTGTAAGCCGCCGGGATCGAACTCACCGAGATTACAACAATTCCGCTGTCCGCACTGGTTCTTTTTTTGTAGCGTCCAAGGTACACGACTTACATCCAAGGTACACGAGTCTTAGGAGCAGGGGATACCCATGCTTTCGAGAGGAGGGAAAGGTGCGCAGGGAGCCTGCCGTTACACGACACGCGAAGCGTGGTGCCTCGCGGCGTGCGGCAGCGGGCGTGTATGCAGGTGCAGAGAGGACGGCCTTGGCGGGCCGGCGGTGTTCCGACGGCGCGGTCGGTCGCTCACCAGTTTGACAGCCTTCGTGAGCTCCTGCAGAATCCTCCCCTTGGAGAGGACCTTGTCGGTGCAGAGATCCATGTCCTCGCAGCCCGACGGCATCGTGCCGTCACGTGCACTTACATGCTCCGCGCTGTGCCGACGTGAGAGCGGCTTGTACGCGCCGCGGAGAACGGTGCCGAGGGTTCGACGGAGTAAGCCGGACCAAGCGGCGGCGGCGGCGGCGGCGGCACCCACGACGCGGTTGCTGCTGTCGCACGGCCGTGTCGCGCTGCCGTCGGCAGCTTCGTCGCCGAACGCACTCATTGATTTTAGCGGGGCGCAGGTCACCCGCGATTTTCAAGCGGCGACTAACCGCGCGACAACATGCACCCGCCGTCTTTATGCGCCCGGCGTTTTTCTTCCTCCACTTCCTCCGCGAGTGTCCAGCTTCTATCTCGAGACAGAGAGAGAGAGAGAGAGAGACGAGCATGGGAGCGCGTTTCCTCCGTTTTCCGCTGCTCTTCTTATCGTTTTCGAATGCAGCTTTCGAAAAATCGTCACGCCAAAGCGACGTAAGTCCCGTCGTGCTGAAAAATCGAGAAAAGATTAACACGGTTTTTTTTTTTACGTGAGATAAGTTATTTCGACCTGCAATTCCTTATATTTAGCTCGTGCAATATTTTTTGTTTACGCGGATGATTATCTTTTGAGCTCAAGGATGCGTTTCAGTTTGGAATTCATATGTTTACTAAATTTACATGTATATGCAATATTTTTGCGGATATTATCGAATACTGTAAACTCTGATTTGAGAATAAATAACATGGTGGCGAGACGATGACGATAAATAAACTGCACCGTAATTTACAAAAATGTTAATAAACAACGAGTTAAACGTGTGATATTGCTTTGATATTTTTTATCGGAGAAACGATTTCATTAATTAATGTAATAATTAGTCTCGGTCGCATCGAATGTATGGATTTTTAAGAATTATTCGAATTACTTTTCAAATGTAGCCTTCAAAAAATTGCCATGTCTCATCACTGAAAAATCAAAAGAAAATTAATATAATTTTGTTTACGCAACATGAGTTACCTGAAATTTCGTATACGTATACTTACACAGTATTTTTTTGTTTCCACAGACGATTATCTTTTCAGCTAAAAGATGCGCTTGACTTTGGAATCCACATAGTTAATAAATTTTGCAATATTTTTGCTGATATTCTCGAATAAATATAAATTCTGATATGAAGATTTACAGCATCGTGCCATCCGATGACGATAAATGAACTGCAACGTAATTTATAAAAGAAATTGATAAACAACAAGTAAAACGTGTGATATATTGCTCCGATTTTTTTTATCGAAGAAATCACTTTGTTAATTAATGCGAAAAAAACCAATTTTTCACAAAACAAAAATTTTTAAATTAACAAATTTTGCAATATTTTTGCTATCGTCGAATATTATTATTTTCCTGCCTTGATTCGATTTAAGAATTAACCGCATCATGGCGAGCTGATAATGATAATAAATGAACCATACCCGGCCCCCCGTAATTTATAAAGAAAATTAATAAACAACGCTCTGTATATTGGATTTTTCTCTTCGCAAGAGAAATAGCTTCGTTGATTGACTCGCATTAATTAATCCATCAACATCCGCGATCGGATTTTTAATAATCGTTCGCGTTGTTTATCGGCGGTTAAGTTTACGTTTGTTAAGATTTATCTGCAGACGATGCTCTTCAGACACAGAGATAAAAGATGCGGGCTCGTTTATTTAAAGTGCATTTATGTTGCCGAGAATAGTCGAGTCCGTTTCACAGAATTTCGATTAAATTCCGCAAGTTTAATTTTAAGCGCGTCACTCCGGCCCGAATGCCAAGGCGAGTCCAATCCGTAAAACACCGTAGAAATGCACGAAATTTTTCCATGCTCGCAAGAGATGAATAATTGTGAAGATATAGTCAAGTTTCTTTCAAAGAACAATCGCGCGATAAAAAAAGTAAATAAGAACATCGAAAGAATTTATCTTTTTGTCTTGTGTCAGATTATTACATGTCTAGGAACCGAAGGATAAACGTCAAGAAACAAGACCGTCTTCGTTCAATTCCCGTGTCACAGATGACGCCACTATTTGCAATAATGAAAACAAAACGATTAGGGTTACATTCCGAAACATCTTCTTTAAAGAAAAATTTTACCAAAACGCTATAGTTTACGTTACGGCGAATGTAGGCTTTTTAGTATAATTTTCCTCGAAGAGAAAATTTTGGAACAAAACCTGGATGCTGAAAACGAAATGATTAGGAAATTCCGATAAAAGACACTTTTGTATCTTAAAATAAATGATTAATTAACTAAAGATTCTAAATCAATACTAAAATCAACGAATAACAGAAAACGTCGGCTTTGAGAGTCACACGCAGTTAATTGCACGAATTAATATTATACAATTAACATTTAATTAACAATGCAATATTGTGGATGAACTACAAATCGTACATTTTGTATTTTTCCCTTTTAACTTTTATTTCACTTTACGTTTTTATTTTTTTATGCATGTCTTTGTATATTTATTGAAAATCTATTTTCAAAGGAAACGATTGTAGAAAGCGAGGGAGAACGACGGAGTCAATAGGAAGTCGAAGAAAATCGATTCATCACAAAGTTGCTCGTGGCGATTTATCAAAATGCGACAGATGCACGATTGGATTGTACCGCATGTTCACGATTCAAATATCTCGGCTCAGCGATGCAAAACGTTGGTTCATTTGCCGTGACTTATTCGTTTCTATTCGAAGCAGTTCAGCTCGTTGAAGTCCTTACGAGTATCAATTTTCGATTTCCATTTCAGTCTCAATCGGCGAAAATGTCCCTTTCATTGTAAATATGAATACGTCGACGTCCGTCTTTAGAAAAATATTTATTTAAATATTCCATACATTTTGAGAGAGATTTTCTGAATCCCGATTTTCTTCGAAATTATTAGCAGCAAATCATCAGGAATAAATCGATGTTGCAAAAATCACATTTCCATGAATATCATATGTCGTACGTATAAACGAAATGATTGAATTTGTTACGTCGAACAATAATTAACTCCTAGTTTAGGTTAAATTAGTTGGCGATCAATTGCTGGACGCCAGTTACTCGCCGACTCGATTTTTGAAAGAGGAAAATAAATATTTTATTATGAATTTCGATAAAGATGAAATATAATTAAGTAGCATAGCAAAATAACATATTGATATAAAAATGGCGTCGAAGACAAAATTACTTAATTAAGTATAATAACAATGTGTTAAGATCGAGAGTTGTATCGTTTTTACATTGAAAAAGATTGGAAAGGATTCATAATATTAATGTTTACACTGATGTTAAAAACTCAGATAGATGTATTATATATTGATCAGTTTTGCCGAGAGTACATGGGGGTACCGCTATTAAAATTGTGGAAGCCTGTACAGTAAATTTATGTGAAAGGGACTAAGTTACAAAATTACAATTTTACGATTACAAATTTAATTTGCAACGATCCTCCGAGGAACCTGCCTGATCCTGTCCGTTTTTGCTCTCGTGAGGGCTGCTCGAATTCGAACGCGGGTATTTATCCGAATTACACTTGGACTTCGTCTTCGATTTGCTCTTGGAGTTTCGTACGCGCTGCGCAATCTCCTCGATGCATCTTTGATCCTTCTGGCTAATGCTAAAGCTTATACTACCGCTCGTACATTCCTCGAACTCTCTGAAACAATAATTAGTTCCCTAAAGTTGAACAATGCATCATTATGCGGGACGTAAGTTCGAGACAGCAAAAAGACTTTTTTCCCAGAAACAGTAAAAAGAAACTTTTAATCAATCTTTAGGTTGAAACGTTAGATTCTCCGATCGAATTTCTCGCATAAGTACAAAGAGAAAAATATTTCTTTGGATTTGATAAATTTTGTTAAAGTTTGTTGTTTGTTTTTTGTCACTTTGTTTCTTTATTTCCATACACTGCACTACAAATGTCTAAGCAATCTTACGAAATAGATACGAGAGATGCGAAATTCATCGATGCCTTCCGATCGAAATATGATCTTAAAGCTGACCGTACATTACGTCATCATTTTCTCACGGCTACTCTTTAAAGTGCGCGAAAACGCGCGGTCACGTGACCGTCGCGTTCAACAACGCCACGGCATAAATTTCTTTATCCTCCCCATCTACAACCTGCCTAAAGTTATCTCGTAAAATGAACGCGAGGAACACAAAATCCGCCGACATCCTGGAACAAAATATTACCCGAGAAGACAAACGTTTATGGAGCTAGAAAATTCTTTATTCACAGTTTCCTCTCAGCGATTTTTTAAAGCGCGCGAAGACGCGCGCGGTCACGTGACCGCCGTGACGTCACCGCTGCAACTTCGTTCGGTTCCCCGCGGCGGTACGAAGTGGAATCGCGATCGTTCCGCGTGCTCGAATAAACGATCTGCCGAGCGTCCCGCCGTTAATTTTGCCGCCCGATGAGCCGCGCGAGATGCCCCTGGACGCCCAGGACACGAGGAGCGTGGAGTACGCGACCGACGGACCGTCGCGACGAGTTGATCAAGGGCAAGTGTTTCCCGCTCGTTCGGCCGGCGATCGCGATCGCCGCGACCGCCATGTTCCGCCGTGCGTTGAATCTCGCGAGTGCGTCTGCCGCGCGCGCGCTTCTCATTCATCGCGATATCAACCGTCCGAGATACTTTACGCTTATTCGCCGCAAATGTAGCGCGCTGCTCGCATAATGAACACCAGCGTATCACGTATCCCGGTGATAAATAGTTTCTAGACGAAAGAAGGCAAGGGAGAGACGGCGGGTCTCTACATATGTCGAATGAAATAAATGTAATTGCGTTGGAGCTCACCTCTGACGTCGGTGCAGCTTCGCGATTAATTTGTTCAGATTCTGCGCTTCTTTCTTCATCACTTTCAGCTCCGACTCTTTTTCCTGAAAATAATACGAAACAGACCTGCTTGTTTCTGGATTAATTAAAATTCTTTCGGACGTGCAAATTATTCATACGTGAGCTCTTCCGTATCGCGACGCGATGCATGTATATTACGAATGAATATCATTATAATTTTCAAGTATCATGTATTAAATGACGCTAATCCTTTAGCCAGGCACAGTAATAAAAAAAATAACTATTTTAACAGCGTTAGCAGTCAGATTGAAAATAATTTTATTAATGTGCTAACAGTATTAATGAAACAAATAATATATTTTATTAAATAATAAATAATTTTGTTACTAAAAACATGATATATTTGTTTTAATATTGTTTTTAAATTGATAAAATTATTTTTAATTAAACCAATGATGTTAACGTATTATTTCTTGTTTCATCATTTTTTCGCATCATTTTTTCATTGTATATTTTGAAAGTATTTTTTGACTCGTTGATTATATTGTACAAACAATTAGAGATCATTTTGTTTTTTAGTATATTATTTTAATATACTATTTATAATTATATCTGTTTTTTACGAAAACAAAATTTTTATTTTTGTCTTTAAAAAAATTGAATGGACGAATAATCTATAGAGATCGTTAGTAGTGAGTTAGTATTCGGCAATCAACGTGTCAGTCGGAGCAAATAGACATTGCAAACAATCAAATGTTACAAATATTGCGTACCACGCACGTAAACGAAACAATAAAACACATTAAAACCAAGAGTTACATCGAGATATTCAATTCAATCTTTCTCGACATAAGGGTTCACCCGTTATTAACACAACAAGTTGCATCTCAATTTAGCGTGCTAGTTTTCGATGTGCTATCGGCAGTTTCCAGTTATCGATATTACCGTCAAAGTATCCGTAACCGCGCGAAGTTCGTCCTGGCGAGTTTCACAAAGGTGACGCGCAGTGATCGCCTCCGCGGTCAGCCGTGCTAATTGCTGTTGGCAATTCCGCTCGCGCTCCACCGCTTTATCCCAGGCTTCTTCCCGGGTGATTACGGCGTCCCTCAAAGTCCGCATATCCCTCTCCAGTAACTCAAACTCCGATCTAATTGCGTCGAGGGTTGTGAGTTATGAACAACAATCGGGAGCCGAGCCGAGAGGGAGGTCGAGGGCATAGCAGCATAATTACGATACGAATGTTATTTAAAATATTCAAATGCAATTTAATCAGCTTACCGATTGCTTTCAATAAGAGAAAAAGAGTTCGCGATCAAAGATACTCTTAATCTTCATTACTATTTAATAAAAACTTCTTAGTCGATAGAAATTTAAAAAAATTGACACTTGAGAAAAACAAATTGTGCAAAAATATGAAATATTATAGAAATGGTTTAAGCCCATATTACAATTTCATGAATTTATATAAAAAATATATTAAATAAAATTTCATCTTAAAATACAGATACACGGTTCGATAATTTTGCATTTATTTATTGATTAAGGATCGATTAATCAGTCTATTCAGTTGATTGTAAAAAACAATAATGAAACAATTCTGTGAATTACTTGACGTTATTAAAATATATAATTATTTTGAAGCATTTGACAATTATTACTATATGCGATGAGATGATTATTACGTCCCATATTGTTTAACATGATTATCTTCGATTTTTTTCATAATCTATCTTTACTTATTAATCATCCTTCATAATCTATCCTTACTTATTAATGATTTTATATTACTTGATATATGATTTTATATTACTCGTTAAATGTTCAATAACATAAGATATAGATTTAGCTTCAATCTCACTGGAGAGCTTACTTCGTGATAGCGATCCGTGTAAGTGATTCTCTTTGGCATCCCTCCAATTCTCCGTGGCAATCTTTGCAGGCTTCCCAAATTTGTAATCCGCAGTCGGTCTTAGAAACTATATTTGTTGAGGAAGTGCATTTATTTTCCAGATATTTCTTGTCATCTTTCTGGAATTTATATAAAACAGTCTAAATTTACAGTTTAAAAATGTATAAAATTTTTTAATATTTTTTATAAGATGCATAAAATTGCAGCGATAACTTTAAAGTTTCGAATTCTTGAAATTATTGAATTGGACACTTTATAATTATTATTATAATTTTTTCTATAATTTTATTAATTTTAATTTTAAGTAGCTTAAGTAGTTTTAAAACTTTTTTTACACGAAAAGATAGGTTATAAATCTTCAGATGTATTTACATCAGTTACTTCATTTTTATCGATTATTATCCTAAACATTGGAAATTTAATATAGTAAATCTGTGCATGTAACACACACATTTAATATATTTTAGAAATATTTTTTCTTATGTTCAATATAGATATATTATTCCTACTGATTGTTTCGTTAATATGTCGGTCAGTTTGACTTTCTCTTCATCAAATTGGTTTTGCAATAACGTCATGTTTTCTTGCAATTTCTCGAACTTAATCGCATCCTCTTCCAGCCTACATATCGTTTATCTTGAGAGAATTTGTTCAAAAGTTGATATTTGTTGAAACGCAAACACTTAATTGGTTTAGTAATTGTATCGCTCACTGTTCTTATCAAACACATAAGTAATTAATTAATTAATCTCAGTAGTAATCTCACCGCTTCGTCAGGCTCTTATTTTTCGCGATGAGATCACGATTTCTGAGATGTAGCGTTGCATTGCTATCTTCCAAGAGCTTCAGACGAATTTGCATTCTCTCGATCGAAACCACCGGCGCCGATTCACGATGCCTCCTCGCTTCGTGTGCACTCACGATTCTCCCCATTTGTACGCTCGAGTCTGGAAACGGCGGATCGCCCCTGCCTACAACGCAGGGGATTTCGTGCTAAATTAATATTCGGGCGCTTCTGCGACTGACACGCTTCGGGTTGCATTGTTCGAAACGTATGATTAAAGCAAGCCCAAAAGATGTCTGTTTGACTACACCATACGTAGGAATTGATAAGTTAAGAAACGAGTCATTTAATTGTGCGATATTGATGGTATCTTGTTTTTCTATCAATTTTATAAGTTTTACTTAAATAATAATATATACTCAATATTCTGTAGATAATCCTTAATAGAATCTGACAATATAATTAAGTAATGATGTAGTAAATTTCAATTTTTGTAATAATTTATATAACATTTTTTACCTTTCCTAAATATCTCATTATTATTTTTGATTAAAATGGGCGATTTTAAGCAATTTGAATGATTTCCAGTATAACTTCCTGAAAGATAAATAAATTCATTTGACTAACTAATAATTGTGTATAAAATAAACTTCTAATTCAAATCAAGAAATATTGCGTATTGAATCACATATTGAATCAGAACATTACATCTTTTATGTAAGGAGAAAAGAAAATATAATAGCAAAATTTATATTCTTCAATTTCTTTCGATTTTAAATCAGGAGTATAATCTTATTTTGTCTCTGTTTGTAGTATCTAGTATATGTGAATAAAATCTTTATATTCCAGAAATATATAATAAAATAAACTTTTACCGATTTTAATTCTACTTTGAAATGAAAAAGTCTAGACAATTAAATTAAATCTTATTACAAATAAATTCTGGAAAGATTTAAATTCTGAAGAGAACGTAAATTTTGCTTCTATATGTATATGTATTATATCTCCGTGTAATTAGGTTTTTTTTAATATAGAAAATTACGCACTATTGGTGCAAACTTCGGGACTTTTGATGGCAGATGTATGGCAGGTTGTCGTATAACAGCTGTGAGGATATTTGAAGTCCGAGTGCAATTGATCTCGCCGCGGGTCCATTATTCGATAACGAGTACCCGACATCGTGTTCTCACGTTCTCGCCAGTTAGATTGGCAAATACGATCCCCTTTTAGTTGTGATTTTTTACCGGAAATTTTACCGGAGTTGTTATCCTAAAAGAAAAATATTCTTTCATCTATCTTTCTATATTTTGACTAATGCATTATCATTTTTTCATATTTCATTTTTTATAGCTTTTTTAAAATGGCAAAAATTTTAAATTCATGTCGTATTCGGATTAACGATTTTTTAGTGTCCAACCGCTTCAAATTTATTCCGCCCCTCCAAGCGAGAATAAAGCAACTTTCGCACTTTTGTCCCTGATGTTAACCAGAATGCTGACACCTCTTCTTGTCCCTTTTCTTCACGAGCAGTAAATAATGATTACTACGAATCGCTGGTCATGGAATCGGCAGGTCCCCCACAGACCTAAACGTCCGAAAACCCTTTCCCTCGAGTCTTCACATATTCCCGCTAAAGGGGATGGGAATAAAAAGAATCGTTACGTAAGCCGTATTCGTCGCATGCTCCACTGTGAAATTTCGCTGAATCTCTCGCGTGGCCATTAGTTACTTGATTTTCTTTGTTTCCTCTGTTTTTTAATAATTTTTGCGGCAGAGTTCGTGACTATTGATGATATTGATAGGCAAAATTGGCATGAAAACGCAGCTAAATATTATTTTGAGAGAAATGATATTTTTCACATGCAAATATTTCACAGACATCGCCTTTTATAAACAGATCGTATGTTATTCACAAAACAATTCAGAATTACTAAATTCTGACTAAGAATTATACATATACCGAATAAAGTAAAATAGAAAAGTTAAGTTCAATATTTCTCCGTATATGAAGAGCATGTAGATAATAACACCGAAATGAAGTGGTGTAAATATTTCTCTGCGGAACGAGACGCGTGAAACGATTATTCCGGTCGCGTTTGACTTATCATGGCGCCGTTGGTCTTTACAGCTACGATTATGTAGGCCGTAAAAGGAGACGAAAGCAACGGGAGAAATTTTATTTCGACCGAGCAATACGTGCCATATTTATCCACGCAATTTGACGCTATCGTGTAATACGTATTAAAGACATTTGGACAAAATACATATCATGAAATATTACGAAAATTTAAACAAATGACAAAAAATATATTTAAAAAATAATTATTTTTATCTCGCATAAAATAAATTAATTTTTTATTTGCGTTTCTGTGATACATAACGAGCAACAATAAAACACGCGAAACGCTTTATTTAACACATAATTTTCAGAACAATGAGAAACTTGTTTAATTTAATTTAATTTATTAATTGAGTTTGTGCATGTGATATACTTCCATGTCATTAATATATTTTATTGCAATGAAAACATATTAAATTATTCGTTAATAAATGTTTCATCAAAATAGATTTATAATTAAAAATGAGAAGAAATAAAGCATGTAGAAAAATAAAGTTTATACATCATATATCAAAATTAAAGATTGCATTAAATAATTTATAGCTTTATTCTCTTTTATCTACAAACAGTATCTATTATCGATGTGTATGCGAACAGTGTCACATCGCATAGTAATATATGTCTTCCACTTTTACACGATGTGATTAATAATAGTAGAATTACAAGTACATACCAGTCTACACATTTGCGCGTTTAATGGATACATTACATACATCGTTGTACTCATTGTATGTACGTATAATTTGTATTGGCATGAAAATCTTAATTCTGCAATACGACGAACAGTTAACGAAGAGTTTCTGTAATTGGCAATAAATAAAATTGGTAGGTTAAATTGAACGTGATAGATTGGATAGAACATGCGTTATCGCATACAAAAAGCTTTGCATTCACATCAAATTATTGACAAATTAACAAGGAAACATGAGGATATCCCGCAAAAATCAGTCTTAGCAAAGATTAAAGTAATACATTGTAATTGTAAGCAGGTAACAGAATATTTTCTTGTCTCTGATATTTACAAAACTTAAATTATTAAACAAGTATTAAAAATAAAATGTAAACCTACGCTTGTCGCATACATAAAGTGTAATCATTCGATCTAATTTAATTGGAAATGATTTCCAATTACAGATAACAGGGCTATTTATATAATTTCTCATTTTTTACATCTCAGTTTCGCACAGGTTTGATTGAAAATTCAGCTTATATATGAGAGAATATTAAGACACACTGACGATCGAACAATTATATTATACTCGTACACATGCAATCATTATTTAATAGCGGAAATGTAACTTCGTAAGAACGAACGTTATGCTCCGATAACCAGATTCATGTATAATCTTTTACATATAGTTAAGCATCTTTCTCTATTCATCATAAATATTTCATTTATTCCACCATTTATTGGCGTACAAATCCGATCAATTTACTGGAAAAGTGTGTCGTTGATCATCTCGTAAATGACAACGCGGAGAGATCATGTGGAGAATCACATGTGACACTTTAAACAGTCAAGGCGCTCTCGCGAAAAGAATATATTACACATTAATATGTTACACGCCGTTATGTATTACATTACGAAGATGTATTTATATACACGCGATAATTTCGTTCAGCTTGTTACATTATACACATAAATGCGTATGTACACGTATACTTTGAGCGTATTATTTTCCACATAGGCTGCTCGATGGTTGGTTAGATACCGTTTATCCAGGTTCTTTAAAACATAAAGAATATTTATTTATTTCCTTAGGAATATATGAAAAATATACATAGAAAATATATTACTATTAAAATAAAAAATGTATACTGTTATACATTACGTGTGTCTTTTAAGAAAGCTTCTTAAAAGTTAGAATATTTTGTTATAAAATGTATCTTCTAAAACACATCTTTTATAAAACATTTTTTTTATAGGACATATCTTCTTATTTATATAAGCAAGAATCCATTATCTTAATTTTAATAACAGATTCAAGCAATCTTAAAATATACAAGAAAGTATATTTGTCATGTATTATATTTCCGGTAAGCAAATGAAACATATCAAAGATAACAGAAACGAGGATAAAAAGTATCCTTAACAATCGATTGAGCCCGAGAAATAAATCTATCTAACTTGTTTAATAAATCGTACAAGTAACAGGAAACATATACATTATTATCGCACTTTAAATGTTCCCCTTAATACTGATATCAATAATTATGACACTATTGTGACGCATATATTATACACAGTCATTTTAGACTATACTATCTTAAAACTATTTTTGACTTATGCAATCTTTTAAGTCTAATTTCTGTGGAAAGAAAAATAGAAGAGAATAGTTAAAGATAATGACGACCTATTTTAATATTTTTTACATTGTCATAATAGAAAAAATAAGCTTTAAGTTACAATTAGATTCAGACTCGCTAATATGTTTATTGCAAGAATGCAATCTATATTATGGTAAAAAAATAGCTTCAAATAAATAATTTATGTATATGAACATCTGAGGTAAGAATTATTTATATCATTAAACATCAGTATATTACTTTATATATATGTATAAGTTTTATAACTTGATCCTATTTATATTTATTTATTTGTTAAATTTATCTTGGAAATGTACGGAACTACATGGTTTTGGTCTTCCTCTTGAAATTTGCTTTTTCTTCTGAAAGAGGCGTTTTTGATTTATATATCTTTCCAATACAGATTTTTATATATATCTGATTGAAAAGAAAATAGAATTATTAGGGTATTAAATTAGTTTAAATTATGAACAAAATAACTTACACTGCTATCTCATAGTGCTTGATACACACATAAAATTGTATTATTATATTTACGACATTGTCGAATAAAGGAAAAATTGTTTTAAATAATTTTTAAGTACTCAAAAAATTTTTATGAGTTATTGTACAATGACGAAATCGCGATAGTGAATAGAAAATATATAATTTGCTTTGTAAATTAATCTATATATTAAGAAAAAAGACCTAACTTTATCAGTCCTTTTTTATTGGACGGTGTGAAGTTGTAGGAGATTCATCGTAGGTAATATTAAGAAAAAGTAGTTGCTAGCTGCCTTTGTTGTTTCGTTTGCCTTTATATAATTTTTATTCGTTATAAGATTGAACTTCCCTCTCTTTCCCAACCTCTCTTTATCTCTCTACTTATTATGTAACAAAGTACAATAATTCTATATACAAGGTATTTCAGAACAATCTTTTTCCTTTTAAACTACGACTAATTTGTAATTTATAACGTTGATTCTTTGTTAAAAGAAATTTTATTAAAATAAATGTGAAAATTTTTAACAAATCTAGCTTTAAAATTTATATTCTTTAGATTCTTTTATGTTATTTGAAAACTTTTCAAAATTTAAAATATTTTACAATGGTGAATGTTAAAAATATTTATATAACTGTTCTCTATAAAATTAAAATTATTTGTTGTATGATACTGTCTATAATTTAAATATTAATAATTAATAAGACTTTGTTATTTATAACTTTCAAGCTTAATTCTTGAGGAATTGTATATTTTTAATTGCTTATAATTTTGAAAATAATAATGACTTGATTATAAATATATGCGAAATATAGCATTTTTCAGGGTTGGGAAGTAACGCGTTACTTGTAACGCCGTTACCATTACAGTTACTTTTTTTCAGTAACTGTAACGATAACGGCGTTTCAAATTTCGTTAGTAACGGAAAAAGTAACTTTGTTACATTTTTTTGGTAACGAGTAACGAATTTTACAGTTACCTTTATCGTTACTTTTTTTGAATTTAAGCTAAATTTAAGCTAAATTAGTTAACTGAAGAAAAAAGAAAACTTGCTAAAAACTGTTTGGAGGATTTATTAGAAATCCGATTAAATGAAAATTCTCCAAAAGGTGAAAAATCTGATCATGACTGCGATGATTTTTTTCATTTTTGAGCAAGAAAAATAGCGCAAAATGAAGAAGAAGAAGAGTTGCAACAATTTTTAAAATCTAAAAATTGTAATATCGATATGTTAAATAACTATCCAAAAATTCCTTTCTAGCAATGCATCCGCGTTACGTATGTTTAGCATTGGAGGATCAGTATTAACGCCACAACGAGGTTGTTTAAATGATGATAACATTGAGCAACAACTTCTATTCAAAATTAATAAAGATTTGCAATAAAATTTGACAGTTTTATTTTAAAATAAACCCTAATATTTCATAAATTTATAATATATTTTTATAATTGTAAAAGTAACGGAAATTGTAACGATTCATTACTTATTGAGTAACGGTAACTGTAACGAGTTACTTTTTGAAACTAGTAACGAGTAACGGTAACGAGTTACTTTTTAGAAGAAAGAACGGTAACGGTAACGAGTTACTTTTACGAAGTAACTTTCCCAACCCTGGCATTTTTAAAAATTTATTTTCCATTTATAACTTTCGATAAAAATAGTAGTTCTGAGATACCCGTATACATATATGTATATATTTTCTAACAATCAAAATCATAGACGTTGATTTTGATGAATACAGATACTTGTTACTTTAATTTTATTTCATTTTTAGTTAATTAAATATGATCACTGACAGCTTCTAAATAAGAAGGATTACGATATAATTGTAATATGAATGTTTTCAATCTTTTCATTTTTGTTAACAAAGTAAATAGAATTATCATGTAAAACTTCGTAAACTTCGTAAAAGTTGAGATCATGAGATTTATAATAGATATACATGTATTATATAGAAATATAAAATTATTGTGTGCGACTATCGAGTTAGAGAGTTACATCAAGACTATCAGCTGGATTATTATTTAATCTTATTTTTAAGTTAAAATAGTCGTTACGTTGTCAAATTACGTTGTCAGTTGATAGTGCATTATTGGAAGTACATAGATCTGTAAATAATTTGCTTCTGCTAGTAATTAAATTGATTATTACATGCAGAGAATACGTAAGTTTTTCAAGAATTATTGATCTTTCTAAATTATTTATAAGAAAGTAACTTACATTTTCCCTGTAATAATCAATTTAATTATTAGTTAAAGCAAATTATTTACCAAATCCATTCCGAATACTGATCTAAAACATCAATTTGCAAAGAAATTAATGCGATTGCCTTTTCGAAAATTACGATCTTTAAACCAAGGAGACCATAACGCGTTTTCGCGACGTAGAATGCAACATAGTAAAATGTCCGCTTCTGCGGGAGGAATGGGCCGTCAAAGATGTTGTCACGGTCGTCCTCGTGCTGCTATTCGTTGCTCCCGTACCGAAGCAGTGATGCGAATTCGACGGGCACCATCCCGAAATCCAGGAGATTGCCTGCATGTTCCTACCGAGCAACAATTGCTGTTTAACGGAGAAATTCCGCGGCAAAAAGTTGCTGGGGAAATGTTGCTATCTCCGCGAATATTTCTTTGAATGTATGAAACTTAAGGTGTTACGCGAAAAAATTCTATAAATTTTACTATTGTGATTCAATTATTCTGATCAGTTTTATAAAACAGAATTAAGATTTTAATATGATTTTATATTATTACATCCTAAGAATTTGCGTTTCACATCTAAATAAGAAAAGCGCAATTAATATTTTAAATAAATTCGGAGCGAGTATCAATATATCTATACAAAATAATTATAATTATTATAATTTAATTTTAATTAACTCACCGTACTGTTTTGCAGAAAGGAGTACTAAAGAGGCAATAGATGATTGGATTAGCGGCCGAATTGAGCGGTGTCAAACTTTGTATGAAAGTAGCGACTGCAATGTTCGTCTGAGTCTTTGGCACATGCCCATAAACTTGAAGAAGGTCGAACACTATGTATGGACTCCAGCAAAGGATAAACACTGTAACATGGAATCATTTGCGCTTACATCGTTAAGTGAGTACTGTAATTTATCTCGCGCGTTAATACAGTGTTAATTAACCGGAATTTACAGAAATATTACGATAAAAATGTACAATATTTATCATTATCATCTATATCTAAAAAATAAGAAAGTTAAAGAAAAAATTACGATCTCTAAACATATATTTATCATTATTATCTATATCTAAAAAATAAGAAAGTTAAAGAAAAAATTACGATCTCTAAACATATAAAGCAACAATTAAAACAGTAATTTCAAGATCGGAATAAATCGTTCATGCAATAAATTAATCTGGCAGAATGCAACAATAATTATAATGTCACTTTCAATGAATGCGCTGCAAAGAAAACGCGATTATTTGCGCTGCTTTCAATTGAGAGTTATCGCTTCTATTTTAAATTACGAGAGTACTATGAAATCCTGACAAAGCGATAGCTCCAAGTTTGCGCCAATTCCATTTTAGATAACGAACCTAACGAACTTAAAATAACGAAACGGTCCATTTGTCTCTTTGGAGACACGCTCTGATTTATGTGACGGCTTCCGTTTTAGAGATAACGCGTACTCGTGAGTCTTCCTTTTTTTTTTGTGTAAGAGAATAGTTTATAAAATGAAATTACGAAATCTCGAAAAGTTCAAAAAGAGAAACATAAAGAAAGGGATAAAGCAAAAGAGAGTATTTATGGGATATATTTATACATCAAAATATAAAAGTACGTAATGGATTCTTTATCCGTGATATATATTTAACAATATGTTTTAAAAAATAAAATAGATGTTGTTTTGTAAAGAGAATCAATTATAGATAGAATTTATTAATCTTATAATAGTTTCTGTACGTTAAAATAAAACAAAGCAAGAACATCAGTAAGAATTCTAAAAAATTGAAAAAGTTTGCACTTTCAAAATGCATTAACTTAATATAAAATATTGCTAATATCATACCAATGTTGCATTATCAGTATTATCAATGACCATATTTTATAATAATTTTATAATAATTTCACAGAGTTAAAATTTAATTTCTATTAACATTACGAATTAATATTACAAATATGTGAAAGTGTAAATTAGATTTTTTAATCTCCAGAATATGTTGTTAAAATATAATCTGCTAACATAGTATACATGTATTCATTAATCTTTAGAATTCTCTAATAGAAAATGTCATGGAAAATAATTAAGATCACAATAATTTAATATGAAAATGTCGATACATCAGTTACAAACAATAGTTTCCAAATTATTAAGTGATGTTACGTAAACTTCACGCACTTACATGCATTATCTAGCATCTATTAATTTTCAACTCAACTGATTTCATAACGGTTTTTGAATCGATGTTATAACATTTTAACAGTCAGCTAATATTATTTTATTAAAAACAAATTTTAACTGTTCGATGTAAATTATTATTAGATGATCTCTTTTTTCCGATTAATATTCACAGTCAAATAGAATTAATTGATATCTTAATGTTATTTAACGCGATGCTGGTGAATGTACAAACGAAACGAAGCGCGTAATGCGCAACGACGATAGCTCGTTTATCAAAACTAGTTCGGAACAGAAAATGTATTATAAGAACATAAAAATGAATGAAGAAAGAGTATATATTCACGGTGTGATATTATATTTTAAAAGTATGTAAAAACATCGGCGAGACATCAGCGGCTGGCCTCGGTAATTGTTTATACTACACATGGCGCGCCATATTTTCGTCACGCTATCACAGGCGCGACACGTATGACATAGCTACGAGTTGCTCCGCCATATCATTGACGCTCGGGGCGCGGACGAGAAAAGACTTATCGTAAAACTCACACTCTCTTTCTGCGCATGATTATGCTATTATCATTTACCACGATTAATTATGACGATTCATGAATGCATCTGGACATCTATTGCTTGTCAAACTGTGAATAGGGTCGGTGCACCATTTGTGGCCACTTTAAGGATTTTCAAAGATATAATCGCGTTTTAAATCCTTTTCATTATCTAATAAGTTTAATATATTCTTAAGAATCTTTTAGATAATAAATTAAAAATTGGCAAACAAATAAAATTAAATAGATGTTTTAAAAATAAGAATTATGTTATAAGTTCCAATTTCACCGTTTTTTGGCCAGTATTTAAATTTGTCATAAAGCCAATTATACACGCATTCAGTAAGTGAGTGTGATCAGCAGAAATACTGTAAAAACAAAATTTATCTACTACATAGGGTCAACAAGAAGCATAAACTAATTAATTCAAATCGCGTGAATAGGAAACTAGGGCTCGTATTCATAGTCAGTTCTTATATTTAAGATCATCTTAAGTAAAGTCTTATATGATTCTAAACCAATTACAGAGCCGTATTAGCATCTTAAGATGTTACTTAAGACAGTCTTAAGATAAGAACTGACTATGAATAAGGGCCTACATCTGTTTCTTTATGATATGCATGATCCATAATTATATCTTTAACACTTTGATTCGAATTTAATTCTTATTGCACTTTGGATTTTTCGATATTTTAGGTTTATTCTTGTATTACGTACCATTTTGAAAGTGAAAACGCGTGAAGTGATACGCGAGTTATCGGATCGAGCCAATATCCTATGTAACAGAACACCGTGATGTGTCCGTGTTCGTTAATAGTATTGTGTCTCTTGTTACGCGTTAATTTACAAAATGTTGTGGGTTATATTATAGTTTTATATAACCGTATTCCATGAGTGTTTTTTTATTGTCGCAATGTAATAAAATTCACATTGTGCGGATTTAACGTTGAGAGTGTTGCGTAAAACATCGCGAAATTATCGTATTCTAATAATTAATGCGCTACCACAATTTACTGTGTTTTCTCAGTGAGTGGGAGCAGCAAGAAACACGAAGGGAAAACGATGAGAGAAGGAGGAGGCCCAGGGAGGCATCAGGCGATGACGGAACAATCAAGGGGTGAGCATTTATTATTTGCATATTTGTCACTTGCGAAATTAGTCATTTATTCGTGCATGTTTCTGTTAATTAATCGTTTACTTGGATAACTCGCGAATAAGAATTGATAGGAAAAAATTCTTATTTATAAAATTATAAAAGTTTATATTTAAAAGGAAAAAAGGCATTTATTAAATTACACAATTATTTTAAATATCTTTAAAATTAAATATCTTTAAAAGATAAATAAAAAACTCCCCGCGAGCAATAATTGACTTTTAACGATATAATTTTTTGTTGTTACAATTTGTATTTTATAATTGTATTTTATAGATCAACGTAGTTTCAACTCCGTCATTAAGCGTCGTATGGGTGAGTCAAATAATTCTTTAATTTTTAATTTCAATAATGGATGTATGAAGAAAAATTATTAGATATTTATATGGATATACGTATTAACTTTAGAATATAAAATATTACAAATAAATGTAGCTTATAGATTCATTATATACTTAAAAATAGATGGGCCAGAACAGTTAAAGTATTAATATTTAATCCTGGAGTGTGTGCACATTTATCCGTCGATTTATTGTGCATATCAGGATGCACTTGCACACATACAGGCTCCATTATATCGATCCGTAATTCGCGGCGACACATTTATTGACACGTTCTGGTATCTTATGATACAGAATATTAATTGTCAGATAGATTCATTGTTAGATCAGTCGCCTGAAATTTATGGAATACACAAACTCGCATAAGCATAAATATAAAAATAATAGGAAATATTTCACAGATAGAGTAAACTTAGCAAAAAGTGATAAACGATGATAAAGTATTATTTGTACAAAAAGTTTTTCAATTTAAGAAAAAAGTCATATCTATTGCACTTTTTGTCAAATATTCTACATATAGAAAATTGTTAGAAAATATTATTAACAAATACTATGAAAATATATGTTCATAAAATTATTTGTACAATTTTTTAATATCAAACGTAAACTAATCAATTTTTCAAGTTTACTGAAAAATAGACCAAAAGGAATAAAAATGAAACAATAAAAAAAATGTAGAGGAAAGTCGCCAATAGCGGCACACTAGTTTGTTTTTGAACAATATTTCTTAAATAAAAGCTAAAAATAAAAGATTGATAGCAGAAATACAAACTAGAAAGTGTCTTCTATCAAATGGTATAGTAGTCATTATAATAC
>VBVQ01000846.1:14099-45966 GCA_011636635.1 Tetramorium simillimum | reverse complement strand
CCCCTCCTCTTTCCCCATGAGTCGTCCGAGCACGCGGTCGAGCACGCGCCGACCCGAGATGCGCCACCAGGTATTTATGTAGTACCGACCACCGCCGCCTTCGAGCGTCGCACACCCGCCACCCTCGGCGTCCGTCGGAAGGGAGGAAACGACCACCCCGGCACCCCCACGAGGCAGGCCCGTCGCCGCTGTCGTCGTCGCCGCCGCCGTCGCCGCTGCCGCCGCGTGAGCGAGAAGGTGAGGAAGGACAGGAGGGGAAGGATTCCGACGATCGGAAGCGGAAGTGGAACCGCCGTCGTCGCCGCCGCGACGAAGATGGATCAGAAACGCGTGTACAAGTTGGTGCTGACCGGAGGTACGTAACGACAGCGGTACATGCCCTAATATGTAGATTCTGAGAATGCTCGGACTCGGAAAGTCGCTGAGTGTTAAATTTTAGGCTGTCGCGAATGTATATTTTAGGCATGCTCCTGATGCGCTCTATGAAAGCACAGATTGTTCGAGCGAGATCGTTTGCTGTTACGAAATCGGACCTGGAGCGGACCGAGCGCGAGTCGACTCCTTGTCAAGTCTGTTTTGGGTATAGAACTCATTAGGTGCCTCGCTTCAGGAAGAGTAACTCCGCAACAAGTCCGTTTTGGGCATAGAGCTTTTATACCTGGAGATGCCTCGCTTCGGGAAAACGAAAAGTTTCCACGGCGTATTCCTAAATAACGCTCTGTCCTCTTGTCTCCTGAATGGGCTCTGTGATTCTGGGTCTCGCTAATTATTCGCGACGTCGCGAGCGAGAGTAACGAGTCTGTGCGAACGGGAGTAAGCACGCGGTGCGGAGGGCCACCCATTGATTTTTTTTTCTTGGAATTTGCATACCCGAGGACGCAGAACGTCGCTCTCTCGTCTCTCTCTCTCTCTCTCTTTCTCGTCTCTATCTGCGTCTCCTGTAAACATTTTGAATCCTTTATGGCTAAAAATATCGGGATTATAGGAGAAGCTCGACAATGACATCGCACACTTACCTTGGACTATTTTACATATTTACCTGTGTCGCATATTTACCTCGATCTATTTTAAACTTGCATGCTCGTGCGCGCACTTTCGGCCGGGCGTTCGATGCCTTTGTGTCTCATCCGTCTCTCGTGTCAGTCCGTCGGTCTTTAAAAAAAACTTCCGGCCACGCTGCTGCATCATTTTGCAACATACATATTCATGTGTTTTAAATGAAAATCAAGCGGCCCCTTAAATCGACTTCCCGCGCTGTAGGCACGCAGAGAGAAAAGTATTTCACGCCCGATAATCGAGAGGCATTTTTTTCGAAGCTTTAAAATTCATGAGTCGGAACAAGCGTGATTTTTAATCGCGAAAATGATAAATTAAAGAAAAATCGGGAGAAGAGTTATACATTAAAATAAAATAAAGCCAGAAAAGCCGCGAGGTTACAGCGAAAAGCACGTGCTCCACTTGAGAATATTTCTAGAAAATTATTCTCAGCTGCGCCAAGTTCTTCAGGTAGTCCCCGCCTGTAAGCGTGAAGCGTGTTCTCCTCTGTTTTTTCTTCGTTCTTTTTAAATCTCCTGCTCTGAGGACGCTCGCAGATGATTGCTCAACCCGTAATTTCATACTTCGCGAGAATAGAACGAGCGAGAAGCTTATTTCACGCGAGGAGAGACTTTTGCAGAGCGAGACGTTTTTCCCGTCTGGCGTGTGACGGACGGAGCGCACGTGGTGCGGGCCGCGCGTGTTTCTCTCGCTTGTGGATCAAATAACGAGCAGGATCGGAAATCTGCGGCGAGAGGAAAGAAAAGGAAGAAGAGACAGGAATCGTGTTAATCGTTTGCCCGCACGAGAGCGCGAACTTTTCGACCGTGTAGAGTCAGGATTCCATTTTCAATGTAATTGAGGTATAATTCAATATAATTTTCAATATAATAAAGTTCTGGCGCCTTTCCAGAGAATTCTGGACACGCTTCAAGAAAGGTTCTAACGTACGTGAGATTCGAAAGTGCCCGCTTTATTGTTATCGTTACTTGTCAGATATGAATCGTAATTTTGATTCAAGGTCGATTAGGATTCTGTATCTTTTAACAGATATATCCCTCCCGGAAATTCTTGAAAGAAAACATCCTGATTGAAAGACAGAAGATTAAGATAGAAAGAATTTTCAACAATAACAGCGGAAACATAAAGGAGGCATTCCGCGTTTTCAAATCCTTATTTCTTCAAGCTTAATTGTCGGAATTCTTCTTGAAACGTGTAGAGAGCTCTTTTATGATAAAAAGGCATGTTATATTCAATATAATTGAAATATAACTCAATATAATGTTTTATATGATAAAACATTATATTCTTTCCCAGAAAACTTTGGACATGTTTCAAAAAAGCTCCTAACGATGAAGTGTAAAGAAACGAAAGTTTGAAAGTATAAAATGCCTATTTTACTTCCGTTGTTATGGAAATAATTTCAATTTCAGGTCGATAGGATATCCTGTCTTTCAACAGAATGAAGTAGTCTCTCGAAGTTCTTCAAAAAAACATCCCAATTGTAAGAAAGAAGCTCCAAATTAGGGTAAAAAGAATTTTCAATAATAACGAAAACGTAAAGGGAGGTGTTTCACATTTTCTATTTCTCCACGCTTAATTATCGGATTTCTTTTTGAAACGTGAGCTCTTTGGGAGCAGCGTGGAAAGGAGTAGGCAAATATAGGAATTCAGCATATATCGCAAATTCCATTCGTCATATCGAAATTTTGCGCGGCTATGACGTCGCGCCGCCCTGTCTCTTGTCGCCGTCCCCCTTTGCAACGTTTTGCAACGTTCGTTATCGTGGCCACGCGCGGATGCCGATCGATTCCACGCGCCACGCAGGGACACGCGGTCACAACTGTACCGGGTGACCCGGGAAAAGGGTCTCGCTGAGAACGAGTCTCCGTCCGCATAAATTTTCTATTCCGGTCCTACGGATAAAATTTTATCCCATTATTTGATTTCTTCTTGTTAACTGTTACTTGCGTTATCTGTAACTGCAAATATTATTACGGTGTGAAAGTTTCATCGATGTAGACCTAGATTGTCGGCGTCGCTCATACTAGTTTATCGTGATATGTTGAATGTTAAACATATCACAAAGTACCGAGTTCACGCCTCTCAGACGTCTCTTAGACAGACGCCGCGTCATGTGAGTCACGGTTATTTTTTTTCCTTCGTCTTGATAAGCGATTATTTTCTTATGTATTCATTTCGTATCATTTCAGTAGATAAAAACCGGAAGTTTCGTCGAAGTAGAATTCGTTGATAATACAAACGACACGAGAGATAGCCTTGCCGAGTTTGTTTTATCGTCGCCAATGTGCTATCTTTTGACGAGCAATGAAAATTATCTCTGACAACCTGTTATTACGCGACGTAGCGAGAATTATAAAACGCAATAATTGAACTTAAATTTGGAAAGAAAACAGAAGAATTCGAGTTGCTTACGAATGTACGGAGGAACCTTGAAAGAAATTTGCCACGTGTTTCTCTCCGCTGGAAATTTAATTTTCATGTGAGTGACACAGCAATGTGTCCGAAAAAAAACGGAGGAAAATAAGATATTTTTTTCTCGAAGATACTGAACTTTATTTTAGGCACTAATGCGACTCCTACGAGGTCTCCGTCGTGAAAAGAAGAAAAATTACAGTAAAAAGGTCTTACGAGACAATAGATATTCTTCTCAAAAATAGATTCGAAAACACGTCATTGTTTTTTCGGAGGAGAGATTGTCATTGTATTTTGGTACGGTAGGAGCGTAGGATCAAGGAGGATCAAAAGAGATCCGTTCTGTTTGATTTTAAGATAAGGGTGAACGTCAGATTAGATTAGATATTGCAGAGGGAGAAACGCGGGAAAATTTCTGGAATTTTTTTACACGCTGGAGACCGCGGTGATCGCATAATTTGTCTTAGGATTAGATGGGTTCAAAATATTTGCCGTCGCGATGCATAACGAGCACGATGCATAATGTCGCGACGACGAGTTTAATAGTCGCGCCGACGCGCACCAATTGCAATCAATTTGACTTTTATTGGCGTCTGCCTTCTCTCATACGTCACTTATTTTACGTAACGAAAAATAAGGATGATATCGCAAAGTAGAAGGTCGAGCCCGAATGCTCGGTCACGCGAAATGTCTTCGAGGAATCTCAATGTGACCCCCTTTTTAACCACGTGTTTGCAATTGCAGGACCATGTGGTGGAAAAACGACCGGGCAGACCAGGCTGTGCACCTTCTTCGAGAACATGGGCTGGAAGGTAGGTAGAGCCGTTTGTGCTTCTCAAGAAACGTAAAGTTTCCACGAAGGAATGGAAATGAAAACAGAGGTCTTTATTGCGAGATCTTTCCGCCCCCCTGACTGACCTTTTGCTTTTCTCTCGGAGCGACCCGCGCGCTCACGATGCCATGGTAGATTCGTTTCCAACAGATGCCGTATAGTATCTTAACGTAACGCAGGGTAGCTTCGTTATTGATGGTATAGCCGAGAAGGGGGATGATTATTATTCTGTCTAGAGTCTACCGTACTACTTGCAGAACATCGTTCGATTGTGTCGCGTGCTGTATGATAATTTCGAGTCAAGGATAAGACATTAACGGCATAATTTAGCTTTTTCCATAGCTCGTCTCTCTCTCTGGAGCGAGCTCTACCTTGCTGTAAGTCGCACAGTGAATCATAATTGCGTATAGAGGTTGATTCTGAAATGTCATCGTCGAGCTTTGCAGAACGTATTTTAACCGATTTGATGTCAAGTCATTTAAAAAAAGAGAGAAAAAAAATATGATGGCAATGATCTTTAAATTATTTTATTAAATTATTTTATTAAATGTCATCAATCAATTCGCCGCGAATTGTGGCTTTGTAGCCGAACTGAGATTTCGAAAAGTGACGCGATCTAGTTTCGGGGGGCTCTTACCCTTCGTTTTGGATTCGATAGAGCGGTGTCTTCTTTTTCAGGTGTTCCGTGTCCCCGAGACAGCGACCGTGCTGCTCAGGTATGCAATTATACGATCACAAGTTTACAAAAAAAAAAAAGAAAAAACAAAAAGCGAGAGAGAAAGAGAAAAGTTGCAATGAGAGTCACCCCCGGACGAGTACGGTTTTCTTTCGAATTAACCCTGGAATGCCCTCACGATGAAGCGCCTGAAGGACAAAAATAAATAAAAAATCACGGAAGATTAAAAATTGGACATTGCAGAAAAATAAATTGAGATCAATTGGAAAATTTGTCAAAATTTACAGGAAATATACTATGAAGGAACGAAGATAACAGGAAACGTTACAAAAATTTTACAAACCCGTACGTATGTATGTGTGCGCCTCACGCATTACAGGGTTAAAAGAAGTTTTTTGAAGACTTTGAAGTTTTTGAAATAAAGCCGTTCGCCTCGTTCGCTCTCGTTCAAGTGTCGATTGTGTCGCGAGGAAAAATTTGCTCCGAAGCAAATAAATATTAAATGAGCAACGAGTGTGTATAATTTGCATTCGCGTTGAAAAGCGCGCAAAAGAAAAAAAAGCAATTTCAAGATCACTCGATCACTCGGGTGTGCCTGGAAAATTTACTGCGAGTTTGCAATTTAATTCCACGTGGAGATAAACGGTAGTAGAGTCGTGGTAATTCGGTAGAGAGAGACGCTCAAAGGCGATTGTAGATGGTCCGCGCGTAACGATAAGCTCCTTCAATTGCCGCTGCGGTTGCAGCTGGCGAGAGAGAGAGATATTTGAGACCGTCCTAGCGTCGCAATTGCGTTGCAGATACGTTCGATTAAGCTCAATTAATTAAATGCTCGCGTTTTGTAGCGCGTGCCTCACGCAATTGTCTCATATCAGCTGTCTGCTTTCTTTCCATTTCAGTGGCGGCATCAAGTTTACAGACCTGAACGCGGAGGAGGGTAAGTGCCGCTGATTACATTGTTTTCGCAAACTCTCCCTCCCAGCCCTGCACTCCCTCCGTTCCTCTTCAGGCTCACGTGATCCTTCGATTCTTGACAGCGCATATCCCGAAAGAGTTTCCAACGATGCGGACGCGCGGAAATTGGCATTGGGGATGATTTTCCATCCACGACGCGAATTCAGGCCGAAGCTGCAGTAATTGATGTGATTAATTAGAGAAGCGTCGAGCTGTCTGATCTGACAGCTCTGGGATTCGTCCGTCCGGCCGAGATGGAGAAATTACACGGATTTAACCCTTCAGTCGTTGCCCTATTTTCTGTAAACAAGTCCAATGTGAAGGTTTGAGATATCCCAATATATAAAAAATCAATATCTTTATATATTTGAAAATAATATTTATTCAGATTTTTTACATTCAACGAATGTTGTACTTTTATTGTGGGAAAAAATGCACTTTTCTAAACGTTGGACTTGTAAAGACCCCGCAAGATGACTGGAGAGTTAAGTCCGGTGTTCCGTTTTTTTCTCTCTCTCTCTTCACGCGATTTTCCGAAACGAGAATCCGCCGGAGGAGAAACCCCGCGGGGCATTTATTTCTCACCTTGGAAATCACGGCTTTGCGGATGCATTACCCCGGCAACACGGCGGATTGCGTCAACCGGCGCAATCGCGACGTGAGAACAAACGCGGACGGAAAAATCCCAAGCTTTGCGGTGCGGGGAGAGAGAGAGAGAGAGAGAGAGAAGAAAAAAAAGACTTTGCATTTCGGTGCTATGACGGCAAAGGAAAAAAAAAAGGATAATGAAAACCAGTTCGACCTGTTGTGTCGCGTATGGAGAAGAAAAAAATCCGTCGGGTCCTCAAAAGTTTCGCCACGGATCTCACCCGTTGGAGGTCCAAGGCGTCTCGTCGCCGGCTGTAGACGCACGTCCGACAAGTTCGCGACGGTTCGGTTTCGCGCCTCCTCGCGCATCACACGGTTCGATTACGTAACGTTAAAATTCATCACCTGGCTTACGCTAAACCTGGCCTTCCGGCATTATGATGTATCGCGGGGGACTTTGTCCGCTTGTTACGCGGAAATTTCATTATCGCGGCGGCTCTACGCCTCGCGACTACCGCGTCAATTGGTCCACCTTTCGGTCCGTTCTATTTTTGATCTCTTGCACCATTATTTATCCCGCAAATAACTCTGTACTTCGTGCAGAACGTATTGTGTGCACTCGACCGAGCTATCGATATGTTTCAGGGACATCCGGCTCTTTTTTTTTTTTAACTTTTTAATTTTTAAAACGTCTCACCTGACCGCGTGTACGCCGAGGCCGAAAGGTTTTGCGCGTGGAATCGAGATAAGATAATGTCTTCGCTATAACGTCGATGCTCGTCACTCGAAATGCTCGTTTCGCCCTTACGTAAGACGATCGCGCGACTTTAATCAGCTCGCCCTTGAACGGAAACGTACGAACACGAATGTTAGGCTTCCCCCGCTTTTATTTTGTGCATACGTTTTATCCGTTTTATCATATTGTACGTTGCAAATATACCGTTCTTCGAATATACAATTTTTTTATATAATTTTTTTACGAGCTAGAACGCTCTTACGAAGTACGCGTCTCATATTGAATCATCCCATAAATAAAATGCGGTATAAAAGAGAGCTCGATTTATTCTTGGGCTCACAATCGAAAAACCTTTATCGTTGGAAAATTGAAAATTTAATTTAGATGGGTAGAAGTTGTAAATAATGGAAAATATCAAATTTTTTATTTTATCGGAAAAATATCTGTAAAGCGTGTTACTGGATTGACCCAATAATTGAGCATGAGATAATTTAAAGCGGAGGCGCGATTCTTTAGCCAGAAACATGCGACAGTTTTTGCAAAATGTTTGCCACTAGCTTAGTTTCGATCGAGTAAGTTTGCAGAAACGTAAAAAAAGGAGAGATTCATAAGAATGTAAGAATTTATTGCGTTTCGTACTTTAAATTTCGTCGGTGCTTTTGAGAAGTTCTAAGAGCTTAAATTTGTCAACTTGATTTCCCTCGCGGATCACAGCTAATTGAAAAGAACTGTCGTGCCTGCGTTTACAATGTTTGCGACAAGCCAAGAAGGACTGAAGCTAAAAACGTCGGATTATTACTTCTTCGGTCTTTACCTCTTGCCATTTGTCGTTCGGCCATTCTTCCGCGGAAACACATTCATCAGCTGGAAAAGAAAACGACGAAAAGGTGACGTTCGTGAAACTCGAGTACGGTAATACAATCCGCGTGTTTCTGTACTTCTCGTCGTCGACGATATTAGATCCTTAATATTAATTACGTTTATCCAACGAAAAAAAGTTAAATTTAAAAAATTTCGTAAAAAAAGAAATTGAACTATATATAGAAAGGAACAATCGAGGAATCCCAAACTCCGATGTCGCAGACACAAAGCTTAATTTCATGTTTTCGTCCAGCGAGGCTCCTTTCATCAGTTCCTTTCAAGTCCTCTTTTTCTTTTTGTGATTCGATCGTCGGGTGCAAACGCGTGTTACTGTTTTCAATTTGAGTCTCCGGATCCCAATGATAACGTGAGGCCAAGATCAAGGTTGATTCTAGCGGAGAATCCGTGTTTTTTGCACGCGAAATCCTTGCGTCTAGATCTTAGGAGCGAGGCTTCCTGCAAAGGCGAGGCGAGATGGCCGGAGATCCTGCAGGTCGATTCCGGCGTGGGTGAGTCCGAGTTATCGCGCTAGAATGTGGCCTGAGACACGATGAAAATATATTAGTAAATATTGTAAAACGTACATTAGCGATTGGTTCAAAAATATTTAGGCTCTCTTTTTTAAATCAATTTTTATTTTTTACATTTCAATTTTTCACCGTGTTGTTTTAAGAAATATCATACTGAGAGAAAAATATAGTTACTTTTGGTCCCAACCACAATTTTATATTATTTCTAACAATAAATATCATTAACTTAACTATATGCATAATTATGTTTACTATAATTATTATTAGAAATACTATAAAATTGTGGATGTGTCCAAAAGTAACTATATTTTTCTTTCAGTGCAGTTAAGCTGATTGTCTTTATTTTGCCTAATAGGAATTTATTGTAGTAATTTATCATTCTTGATCCTTAAAGAAATGAACGATTTAATTCTCTTTGAGAAATTACAGGATGAGTTATATATAATTGATATTAAGAAAGATATATTGGTTTAATGAAACAGAAGGCAAAAGAGATTTCCAAGCTCCCGAAATACTCTCCGATTTCTAGAGTAATATTAAAGAACTTTTCAGTCTGTAATCAGAATTTTGTAACTTGAAATTGATACCTCTAGAGTCTTTTCAATTTGCTGATTAACAAGTTCTTTACAAGTCGATTGCTACACTTTTTCGTGCCGTCTAGTGGACCTAAGAGCTTATATTATCCCTTAGCCGCATCTTTTTTCCTCGCTTATCGATCGCTCTTCTTCGCTTCTAGTCTCGTCCCGCGTATCGACGTAATATTATATATTTTATTCCTTATTTTTTACATTTTTATCTTTACACTTCATTATGTCTCAGAATGCAAGACACTCTAGAACTTTCTCGTCGACGAGAGACGAGTCCTCTTCTTCGTCCTGAAATAAATCGAATCTTCTCGTGAATCAACTATGAGATAAAGTTATTCCAGAGATACATCTTTTTCTACCTCTTTTAAAATTGTTGGCAAGATAATATAGACACAATTATGGTCCTATTAAATAAAAATCGATTTTAAAAAATGAATTCAAAATTTGCGAATTTCTTTTTCCGTTTCATGTCGTGAATGAACGAGGATCGTCCGTCCGTCTCGCTAGGATCTCACTTGAAAAGGGCTTGAACACGAGGTCTTTTAGACAACTCGATTAGTATACTCGCTATGATATGAAAAATACTGCCGCTCCTAAGGAAGTTTATCGAGTTAAATATTTCCAGAGCTTACTTAGAGTTTCAGGCTCCCTTTATCGTGATAAATGATGCGATTATATTCAGGCTAGCGCTTCAAGTATCGCTGAGGTCCACGTGCAGATCATCCTATCCAAATAACATTTCGAAACGAGCGAGAATATTCGTTGTTTAATACCGCATTTGCTTTCATATGTGTGTTGCAGCATTCAAATTTCAGGAAAATCTTTTGCGCACGATGATACAAATCGAGAATACGTTCTTTCAACTGGGTGAGAGTTGTTCAAGGAATTGCTTGATCATCTGTGATCGTGGTGCGATGGACGCTTCCGCCTGTTAGTACAAATCTTTGAAAACAATGGAATTAATTTAGAATTTTTCCGATAACGTGAAAATTAATAAGAATAATTTTTTAGTCATTTCGAAAGATAAGTGGGAGCTTATGATGGCCTCAAACGGGTGGAACAATGTCGAACTAAGGGACAACAGGTAAAATTAAGGAAAGTTCGTAAACTCGTCCTTACCTTCAGGAGAATCCATTTTGATAATTAATAAATTGATCTTCTCGAAATTAATAATATTTTTATCGCTGATAGTTTAATAATATTGAATATTTTCACCAGTAAAGCATTCCGTTTTCTCTCTCGCGTTCACCAGGTACAATCAGATCATCCACATGGTTTCGGCCGCGAACGGCGCCGAGGAATTCTACTCCACAGAGGAACATGCGTGTCGCTCCGAGGGTGTCGAGCTCGCTCGCGAGCTCGATTACAAGGCCGCGGCCTCCTGGGTAGGTCATCCGTACTTCGACGTTATCGACAACTCGCAGGATTTTGAGACTAAAATCTGCCGGATGATCGAGTGCGTGTGCCAGAAACTGGGTATCGACACCGGCGACCGGTTGCGCGCCAGCAGCCGCAAGGTCAAGTTCCTCGTGAAGGCGCCGCTGCCGGCGGACAGCGAGTTCCCGCCCTTCCAGGACTTCGACGTCGTGCATAATTACCTTCAAAGTAACAATCCCAAGATGCAGGCTCGTCTACGCAAGCGCGGCCAGAAAGGTGAATCACCGTCCACCGATTCAATTGTTTATTTCAAACAGTGTTATCATTTGAAGGGCAACATTAATGTGTTATTATCAAAAAATTCGATAATTTTTTGTAAGTGTTTGCGAGTTAACGGTGCATCGATCGTCGTCACATTCCATTTTTTTTTCGTCATACAACGAATTTGAGCAATAATTTGAATTTTCTATTCTTTAAGGGCACTGGTCATATATCCATACGATTCGTCGACCGAAGATGTGCGGCCAAGTGATCGAGGTGAAGACCCAACTGACGCACCGAGACTACCTGAACATGTTGGCCCAGCGCGACGATTCGCACTTCACTATCTTCAAGCGTCGCCGTTGCTTTCTCATCAACAATCAGTATTTTCAGTTAGATATATACAGAGAACCGGCACATCCCAGGTAACAATCCAATATTCTCATGGTTGAATAAATTCATTACAAAAACTTTTCCATTCATCTTCGACAGAAAAGTCGATTTTATATCTATTGAAAAAATCAATAAAAAATGAACTTGAAAAAAATGGGTCTAAGATGCTTTGCATAATTGGCTTTTTTGTGCTTGCTAGTATTTACGTACAAAATATATCTCGAGAAAGATTTTGCGCGTATAAATAGACCGGTTATAATTAATTCCAAGATTCAGATTATTAAATATTAAAACAGACTCCTTTGCTTCCGCTAAGATCTTTTCGCTTGACTGTTACATATATATTTATTCATCATAAAAGAGGATAAGGATATGGTGTTACTATAAACGTAACTTTGTACACACATTACAGATGTCGAGGCTTGATGCTGCTCGAAACCTACACGGCATTGACGGGTGACGAGTTGAAAAATATTTTGCCCCATTTTATGACGATCGAGAAGGAAGTCACTGGCAATCCGGATTATAGCATGTTCAATCTCAGCTTGCGTGAAGAATGGAACAGCACCAATAAATATTGCCATAATTTGCATGGTATATTATTATTTTACATAAATCCTATAACTATAAAGTTACCTATATTTTTATATGTTATATAGACGTTTTTGTTGCATAAGCGTATTTATATATTGTATTTGTTATGCCCAGATTAGAAGTCTAGTCTTATTATATCTTTCGTATAAGCGTAGAGAAACTTGACTCGATGATTCATACTTTTTCGGCCATTCGAGCTCATTGTATTTCAGTCGCTTTAAATAATAACAATTATCTGAGATTACTAATGACAGATACCGTTGAAACTCTAAACGCGAATGAATAGCGCTCGACATTCTATTTTGCAGGCATCATGCAATTGGCAGAGAACCAAGGTATCCCGATCTCGAAGAGTCTAACGACCGAAGTGCAAAGTAACGGACTCGATTGCAAAACCAGCAGCGCATTAGGCTCGATTACAAATCGTCAGCAAGCAATTGTCAATCAAAGCATCAATGGCACCCAAAACGGTTTGGCGAACGGTAAGGCGACGTTCGCCGAGCGATGTAACATAAACGGTGGCGGCCAAAAGCCGGGAATTCGCAATGGCGATTCGAGTATGAGGCCAGATGAGAGTTTGCGGGAGTTAAAAGTTGATAAACCACAGAAGAACGGATTTGATAATGGATTCTAATGGGTGGGACACGCGAAAAATGAAGGAACAATAAAAGTCTCTTAATAATAAGCAATTCGCGAATAATTCCGAACTGTAGCAGGGATTTAATGTTATCAGTATCGGCGCGAATTATCTGAATTAATATTGAGTGAACAACTACTAGCGCGATAATCTTCTAAAATTTCACACAGATAATATCTATTTTTTAATCAAACTTGCGTGTCGTACTTAAGGAATTTTCGTGGAGGGTCTTACGGCCAGTTTCGTCAACGTCGATTAAACTTGGATCAGAATCAGGATCCAGTGTAAATCTTTCGAAAATTTATGACGAAATTTTAAAAAGTCTCAAAATATCTAAAAGATTTTTAAATAATAAATTTTTCATTCTCTAACATTTTCTTACAATTTTAAAAAAATTTAAAAATTTCAAATAAAAAAAATATTTAGAAGAAAATGTCAATTAAAATTGTCATTTTCGTCAAACTGTTGTATGATATTTGATGTCGATTTCTGATAGTAAACAACAATTTTATCATAATTCACCGTAACTCATCGCTTTTTTAAATTTTCATATGAAAGAAAAGAAGAATGAACTAGTGAGAGTTAAAGATAAACTGAACAAGAGAGCTAAAGTTATGCGACATTGATGAAACAAGGTCCTAGCAAGTTTTCAATGCAACTCCACGAGCAATGTGCATTGATGCACCAAGTGTTTGTACTTTACTTTCCTTTACTCCAGTTTTACTCTTTATATGCCTCATAGCATTGTCCAACAATTTTCGAAAGCTCGAAGGAATGATTGTGATAGAGAAATGCGCGTATCGTATTACGAGAAATTGGCGTTTGAAAACGCAATTCTCAAGAAGAAAGAGGAATATAGATGCATTTGAAACAGCAACGTTTTCGAGCTATATATTCTAAGAAACGGTTAGAAAATTTTCTTGAGACTATCGCAAAATCTTTTGAGATATATAAGAAATTCAGATGTGTTAAATATCTTTGTAATGTACTTAATGTAAAAAAATCACAAAAGACGTTAAAAATTTATGTTCCGACGATATTGTAGTATTTTGCGATACATAGGTGATACAGTAATGCAATATCGAAGTTACAGATTTTAAAGTGAGCTATCAGATCTTTAATATTTATATTTATAAATATTTATCAGAAAAAATCAATATTAGAAAATTTCGTAAAATCCTTGAAGTACGAATTTTGCGGCGCTAACTTTGATGCAAGCCGTTCACAAATATAAAATGTATTTTGCTATTTTTTAAATCAAGACCGGAAAATATAAATTTAAAATTAGTTTTTTCATCACAGAATGATTTTTACATAATTGGAGAAAAGGATTGAAACCTGAATAACTTTTTAATAATGTTACTCAAATTATTGCTCTTTTAAAGATTTTTATTATGTATATTTATATCCGTTTATTTTTTGGGGAATTATATCTTTCCAGATTTTCATATTTCAATTTATATAAGAGACGATTGAATTATAAAGTTCTCTGACTTTAAGGATTGAAGATAGTACAAGGCCGACTCGAAAATATTTTCGAGCAATTAATGTAAATCAACTCTCTTTTATCGTCGGACAAGCCAAAGTTCTCTCATTTTTTATAGAGTATTCTCAAACTTTCTGAGATTTGTACATATTCCTTTAGCATGTAGGAATTCCTAATTAATAATTTTTTAGATCTCGAAAAATCTATAATCTGATAACTCACTCGAAAAATATGGCAATGGCGTACAACAGTCTGTTGTTGCAATCACGGCAAACTCTTAACGAGTGTGAATATATCAGTACTTAATAGGTGCTTGCCTATAGAATATATAATTAAGTTAATTGTTTTTAATGTGGCGCAATTATTTTTGTCGAATCTACCCATTTCTGTGATTAATTATATATGTGTTGTCGATGTAATTGTGAGAGATCTCACAGACAGCGAGAGGATATTTGCTGACAAAAAAAAGAAATTAGAATATGATTAAGAGATGATGACAGAAAGATTATTTGCGAGATCTTATATTTTGCTCGTGACCCTAAAACTTGGTGATGAATTCTGCGATGATGCTTACCCACACGTGTCGCTTTCGCATTCTCTACACGCCAAACTGATCATTCACAAATTTTTGCCACTGTTTAGAGACAAAGTGCCTGTGAAACATTCATTCGCGAGAACAAAGAGAAATATATATGTATATATATATACATAAATATATATATGTATAAAAAAAACACGAAAGTCTATATTTTCATTCGACGATGCAACAGTGAGTTATCAATGCGCACTCAGTTTACGTAGATAATGGATCTGAAAAACAGAACGTTGTATCTATAAGCGTCTAATAAAACATTGTCACGTGCCTATCATGTCTTATGTCTTCACCGTGTGCTATACCGATTCAGAACATTTCAAGAGATTCTCTTTCTTTTTAAGTGCAAAGTTTTTACTGCTCTTACTGTCATATCATTTTAGTCTTTGATCGCTTTTCTTAATAATTAATAAAAAAATTAAATTGAGTAAAATTTAATTTCAGAAGTCTTGTGATTAAAATATTTTAAAAATAAGTCTAAAAGAAAAAGGCGCATTTTTATTAATTCTTATCTATTTTTTGTAATTAAAATAAATTTGTAATACTTACTTTTTTTAACTCTGGAAATCCTGTGAAGATCTTTACACTTACTCTATATATTTTATTATATTGGGTATAGAAGTACAAAGTAAGCAAGACGTTATTTCAGCACAGCTGAATCGTTTATTGGCAACCTTTTAGAAATTCTCGGAAACCCGAGAAGCCTCTTCTGAGTCACAATAGTGAAGATAAACTCTTAGTTTCTCATTGTTTCTCCTATTTTGACCTATTATTGTAATTATTTTCTTTTTCAACAGGTAATTAACGTGTTAGTAAAACACTGTTTAACCACTTAAAGTGGATAAAATTGGATGAACATTTAGTATGTCCTATTTTGTTTCGTCTAGTATAGCAATTACTTCTTCGTTAGAACGATTAATGTATTAGTAAATGACTTCTCCATCATTCACAATATCTACCAGTATTGTAATTACATCTGACTTAGAACATGGAATTTGTCTCGTCAATCGCAGTATAAGGAGATGTAAAATAAACATTTGTCTTATAAAAAAAGAGGAATATAATCAAGCAATTGCGCTTGGATTAATCCTAAATTCACAGAAACGCATGGAAGTATAGTTGTCAGGTATGTTTCTTCGTATGTGCGGGAAGGAGTATATACTCCAAATTCGTCGAATATCTTCACTGTTATTACAATACATACTGTGTCTGGATTCCACTATAGAATGTCATTTGATGTTCTTACGAACGAATGATATTATCAAGGATCTAGTATCAAATAATTGGCTAGTAATGATAAATATGGGAAAACAAGCTAAGAAGACATGATTACGCGTTCGTTGCGTTACGAATCTTAAGAAGGCTGCACACGTGTCCGTTTTGTGCGCGTATTGGGTAGAAGAATCCCTTGCGAATTTATATGAGACAAAAGTTTCCCAAATAAAGTTCCTATCCCTACACATCGCACATGTCTGTTCGCATTGGAAGCATAAATCGGAATTTTTTTCTCTTTCCTTTGTATATCTATATCAATTTTGTTCGCGCACAATCGTTTAATTAAATATTAACTAATCTAAATCTTAGACGAGATCTCGGTTGGTCTCATCGCTACACGCTAATGACTTCCACTTTGCTAATAAAAGATGTTTCAATTTTGATTCTTTAGAGCATAATACTCGAACGCGAATTTAAAACTATTCGCAATAATCTTTTCTACTTCTCGTGTAGTTTTTGCTTTCATGTAAAGTTTGTCCTCTAAAATCTCTTTCAAAATCCATTTCAAATTATCCCTTTTAAAAAAATCCTTTTTTCACAATTTTCCTCCATTAAAAGCTTATGCAAGATCTGTTTAATGTAATTGCCGTTGCATGGAAATTGCTCATTGCGTGTACTTTCCGATTCGCAAAAGATCTATAATGATTCGGCTAGAAGACAATTTCATCTCCCTCTACTACGCCACACGAAGGAATAATATTCATCTAGTTTTGGTTTGCTGCTGCTGCTGCTGTTGCTGCGTTTTAAATTGCTTATAGACTTTCTTACTCGGAAGCAACAATTGGCACAGGCCGGGCCTCTTCTTACGCTTTCTGTTCGCCGTCTGATTATTCTCCTGATCCACCTCATTTTCGTCGTCATTTACAGGCGGCAATATTTGTTGCTGTTGTTGTTGTTGTTGTTGTTGCTGCTGCTGCTGCCCGTTATACCGAGTTTGACAGACCAGCGTCTCCTGTGGTGTCCGTAGGGCCTCCAGTTCGGCCGCGCTGCGATGCAGATCCGAGTCGTGAGCGAAAGTGCAATTGTGGCCAAAGCGGCAGCGACCCTTTCGATAGTTCCAGCAGATCTTACGACCGTTTATCATCTTCGTGTCGTCCAGAGTGGGCGTCATTTTTACGTGCTTCTCCAGGATCGCGCTCTTCGCCCGTTCTGCCTCGACGAATGGATTAAGGAATACTGAGGTTCTCAGTAATGTGGGCGCGCTGTTGAAATCTGGCGTCGGCAATGGAAGCTTTTCTTTGGAAGCTGTCGTTTCAGTTATCCTCACGTGTTCGCCATTCGCCTTCTCGACGATCTCTTCCTCTTCGTCCTCTTCCCTCTCCAACTCTGCCTGCTCCGCACCCTTAAAGCTAACGGTGAGGCAATATCAGATTACAAAGAACAAGCCGCATTCTGTATGTATATACCGGTTGCTGAACGAATGCTCGGCGAAATGTATCTTTCTGTATCTTTTCTAAATGTTACATTATTAATAATGGTATTAACTCTCCATCAGCAATCTGGGTCTTTTAAGGCACAAGCGAAATTACTTTCTTGAACGTCTCCTTGTAAAATTCACTTTGTATAAACACGCAGAGGTAACATTTGGCTTTAAAATCTATTGGACATTGTAGTAGAAATGTTGACAAGTAGCCCAGAATTTTTTGAGATTAAGAAAGCCTAGAACATAAAAATAACGTTAGAGTGAACTGAAAAGACCCAGTCTGCTGATGTTAATCAACATTTCTACCAATGTTGATTAACTTTAATCTCGGTTTAATTTACTTTTCATCTTTTTTTCTAATTCATAAATGGAAAGTAAGTTTAAAGTTGGTGAAAACATAAATCCCTAATATCTAGCCTTGTGCTTGTATGACCTGTCAAACTCGATATTTTTCATTTCGACGGATTCTCGCAAGCTCCATGTCGGAGCTTGCAGAGACGTTTATTGCGAGCGCGTCGTGCACCTCGCGGAGGCTCAAATTGGAGCTGGATGACACGAAAGAGAGAAAGAGAAAGAGAGAGAGAGAAGAGAGATGAAATCCAGGACGGAAGCAATCGGTTCTACGCAACGGCCCAAACTTACGCATTGTCCGAAACGTCGTCGTCCGTCTCGCCGTCCGAGCCAGAGGAAGTCCCGTAATCCGCGACCAAGGAAGCCATAATAACAAGTGCAACTCAGTCGAACCCTACAAACTAGAGACGATCCTAACCGTACGACCTAATTAATCTAATCATCGCGCGAGGCCAGACGCCGACCGGGGCAGGGGGCCAACAAACCTTCCTCCGAAGTTCGGAGTCGCGATGGCGCGGGTGGCGCCGCCACCGACGAAGTGCGCGCCGAAGATCAATGTGGCGTAGGGTTGCCAATCGTGGGGTGATCAAATCAAAACTCGTTCATTCCACTTTCGCTATTTTGTGAGGGGAAATTAAAAGAAAACATATTTTTTCTTTGGTTTCGCAACTCCAAAAGTTTTTAGCTATTATAATTAATAATCTGAGTATTTTGCACTTCCAATGAAAGGGTCGGTAAAAATTTTTGGAGTTGCGAAACCAAATAAAAAAATACGTTTTCTTTTAATTTCCCACAAAATAGCAGAAGTGGGCTAAACGAGTTTTTATTTGATACTCCACAATTGTCCGGTTTTGACCCACAATTGTTGGGTTTACAGGAGTCTTATCCGGTTTCACAAGTCAAACCGGACATCATATGTCCGATTTTTAAGTTGTAAAGTAAAAATTTGAATTTCAGCAAAGCTTCTTTATTCCTATTAACTACAGAGTGCCACGAGAAGCAGTGTCATCTATCAAATTAATTTAATTTCATTTTGTGTTCAATAAAATGTATTATATATTTTAAAAAATAACAGTTTATTATTTTATTCAACCAAATCTTGTCTCTAAAATTGTTGGAGAAAATATTATTGTAAATAATTTCGTCAAATTTTGTATTTACTCCAGTGTTATGATTATTTTAGATTTTATTATCAAAGAGGGAATATCCGGTAATTTAAACTTTTGGATTTGGCAACTCTAATGTGACGCGTTGCCGGGCCAATGGGAAACGGTTCGAATCTGATTGCGTTCCAAAATTCATTGTCAGTGCGCTGAAACTGTCCGAGCGAACTCCTCGGTACCGAGCGCAACGAGGACGAGGACAGACGAGGACAGACCAGGACAGACGAGGAACGGCAGCAGGCGCGTCTGAAGGCGTCTGAAACTTGAAAGCGGTTTAGGAAAATGGCGCTAGCCTGCGCGAGTAAGTATTTGTGACAACGTGGATTGTAATTTACGACCGAGCTATCTTCCCTTTTGTCTCCTTCTGACGTTTAAGTTTGTACAATGACACTTTTGACACAACATTTATGCTGGAAAATTGGAAAACTTTACGCCGACGAACATAACCTAAAAATATTTTACCGCTTTCCTCACGAATAGAATTATGATGTAATTATAATATATAATAGTAAAACAAATGGCTCGCTATAAATAGAAAATTTTTTCGATAATACTCCAACTTTTCATACTGCAAATTGTATGATTATTAGCGTTTATATATCGCTTGTTTGTTGCAACAATGGCAACAAGTCAAAAAACAAAGTTTCCCAGAAAATAAGCTTGAATATTTTAAATCATTAAAATTTTTAAATATTTTTAAATATGATTATGGTATCAGTAACTGAATCAATAACGTATATTTGAATTCTAACACAAAATTTACCTCGAGATTTAGCAAAAGTTATAAATTATTTCTGTAATTTTAAGTTTCTAACGAAGTACCAGAGCATCCAGTGATATCCCCCGTCTCCGGATCAGTGTTTGAAAAACGTCTCATAGAAAAGTATGTGACTGAAAATGGCGTGGATCCCATTAATGGGAAAGAACTTGCTGTTGAACAGCTCATTGATATAAAAGGTACTTTTAAATTTTACTTATATAATATAATAATATTTTTTACGTTTCATTTTCATATAATTATCAAAATCTTCTGTTACAGCAACTTCAATAGTCAAGCCCAAGCCACCTAGTGCGACTTCTATTCCAGCCATATTGAAACTTTTGCAAGATGAATGGGATGCCGTCATGTTACATTCATTCACGTTACGACAGCAACTCCAGACTGCAAGGCAGGAGTTGTCTCATGCCTTGTATCAACACGATGCAGCCTGTCGAGTGATTGCTAGATTGACTAAAGAAGTTACAGCTGCCAGAGAGGCTTTAGCCACTCTCAAACCACAAGCTGGAATTGTCCAGGCCACTACAATTCCACAACCTGTATGTTATATTATCTAATTATTTTTTCGAATCTTAAATTGTAAATCTAATAATTTTTAATAATTCTCTGATGTAATTTTTTGTGTCTGAAAAAATTACATAACATATAATTAGTAAACATTAATCTTAGGATAATATAAATTGGCAATTAATTTTTAATATTTTATAAAATAATTTGAATAAGACTTTATAATTCTTAATAATTTATATTTTCTTCAGGCTGTGGCAGTAGAGGCCGGTGGCACAGCAGCCCAACCAATGGAACAAGCTGGCATCACTGAAGATGTGATACAGAAACTTCAAGAGCGAGCAACCGTTCTTACTCAGGAGCGAAAACGACGCGGGCGCTCAGTACCGGAAGATCTTATGCCTCAAGACAGTATCCGATCATTCCAGACTCTTGCATCACATCCTGTAAGCTTTCTTTATATAACTTTCAAAATTTGCTATACTAATTATTATTTAGTTGTGTTATAAATGTATATTTTTATAATTTAATCAGAAAGTTGCATTAAAATATATTAATAATACATAATTAACACATAACAATTATTAAACGATAATTCTACAGATTTTTAAATTTATGGAAATTAAAATATGAATTAATATTATTATAGGTAATTTTAGATTGAAAAAAAATTCTGTAATTTCAGGGACTTCATTCTGCCAGTGTGCCTGGAATTTTGGCGCTTGATATTCATAGTGCTGATACTAGCAAGATATTAACAGGAGGTGCTGATAAGAACGCTACAGTTTTCAATAAGGATACCGAGCAAGTGGTGGCAATCCTCAAGGGTCACACGAAAAAGGTACGTAATCATAATTTGAATTGCCATCTTATTACTTTCTCAAATATTCTTTCATTATCTTTGTAGGTTACACGAGTTATTTATCATCCAGAGGAAGATGTAGTGATGACTGCTTCACCCGATACTACGATTCGTGTATGGAACGTTGGTACCAGTCAAACGACATTGTTACTGAAGGCTCATGATGGACCTGTGACCGGATTGTCTCTACATCCAACTGGCGATTATTTGCTAAGCTCCTCTTTAGATCAGCATTGGGCCTTTTCAGATATACGTACTGGCAGATTATTGACTAAAGTACGTTTTGAACTATTATTTTAATCACAAAATTGTTCTTTGTTTTAAAAAGAAAAGACCATTTTTCCTTTTCTCTTTCTTCCCTTTCTTCTTTCTCTTTCTTTTTTCTACTTTCTTCTTTTCATATATATATACGAATTGTTTTAAGGTTGCAGGACAAGTAGGACAACCATTGACAACGGCGCAATTCCATCCTGACGGTTTAATCTTCGGCACTGGTACAGCGGACTCTCAGGTGAAGATTTGGGATTTGAAAGAACAATCTAATGTCGCGAACTTTCCGGGACACACAGGTCCAATCACAGCTATTAGTTTCTCTGAGAATGGATATTACTTGGCAACAGCTGCGGAAGATTCATGTGTCAAACTTTGGGATTTGCGCAAGTTGAAGAATTTTAAAACATTACAGTTGGACGAATCTTATGAAGTGAAGGACATTTGCTTTGATCAAAGTGGAACTTATTTAGCTGTGGCAGGAACGGATGTCAGGTAAAATATTGAAGTTATTACTTTTTAATAGTTATTAATCTTATACTAATTAGTAAATATAAAATATTTCTAAAAATCGACAATTTTTAATAAAACTTATTCTGTCTCAATAGCAAATATATCAAATATTTTAATAATAAATTGACTTCGCCATAACACATATGTTAACATTAAATAACGTGAGTTAATTTAAGGTTGCTTGTATTATATGTATTGTATTATTTTCAGAGTATATCTCTGTAAGCAATGGCAGGAATTGAAGGTCCTGAACGATCACACAGCGGCGGCTACGGGCGTTCGTTTTGGAAAGCATGCACAATACATTGCATCGACCAGTATGGACAGAACATTAAAACTCTACGGATTATCATAAATATAGAATTAGGAATATACAGATTCCATTATTTAATCAAATTAAATTACTTTGTAAATGTCTAATGATCCAGTTAATTTTAACTTTATAATTTTCTTATGTACTCTTAAATAAAAAAATTTATTAAGTAAAAAATAGGAAGCCCAGTAAAGTTTATTTTAGACTTTACATTCGAAGTGAACCTTATGTAAGTTACGAACTTATTACATTTTTCTCTTTCACATTTGAGTTATTTGAGGATTTCTTAACTTAATCGTAAAGAGTTCTTAATTAATGTTGTATCATTGTGTATTTTTACAAAAGCATATCTTTATGTGCAAATAAATGACCAACATGATTGTATATAAAACTTGTCTTTAATTATTAAACCATGTACGTACATGTGATAGAAAAGATATTTTATACAATATTTAAAGCGTTATTTTGCATATATAGTATTTCTTTTGAATCAAATTTATAAATGCAAAAAAATATCCATTAAATTTTTGCAAATACACGTAGTAACTAATGAAAAGCTAAGAATCTGTAAAAAATATATATTTTTTTTAGAGGATGAATTTTCGAAAAAGTATATTTTTTACAATTATTTTACATTATACATGTATATGTATATGCATGCTTATACATATAATAGTATATATCTACTATACTAGTATATGTACAACTATTAATAATTTTATGCACATATACACAAAAATTATTAATAAAAAATGTATGATTTAAAAAATTGAGTTTTTCGCAATTTTTCATTCTTTTAGCTAGGGAAATGTCATAATTGCGCATTTTCTCCAGAAGCTGAGAAATTAAATGATTCTCTGGTTTCTTGTCAGCCAGCACATCTGATTTTTAATTTACATCGTACATATGTACTATTATGTGATCATGACGAAATTTCTTCATGCAATTCGGACATTCATAGTTAATCAATTATAAAGATTAGAATTTATTCTTTTTATTTAATCTACTTTAATTTAATTATCAATTGTTTAAAGCTATCTCACCTAGATTCAGAGTGCACTGTCCTAAGAGTCTAGAGCCAGTTTAGACTTTTATAGTTTGTATTTGAGTCATTTCCAGCCTAAAATTCAAAAATCCTGTTTTGGATTTTTTAACTTTTGGTCCAATTGACTAGGACAACCACATTTTCGACCGCAAGTATATCTTTTTTTTTTAATCCTCTTGACAAAAAACTATTGCAATCATAAAATTTTGTCCACATTTTTAAACGAATTTCAGTAAAATCCTTTGTAGATTTTCAACTTTTTTGATCTGAAACAATTTATACAAATAACTTTAGCATGATTGATGATGTTAGATGATTTTATATAAAAAAAGCCAATAAAATAATCTATAGTATCAGTATTAATAATTATTTATAGTTGTCCGGTTTGAGAAAACAAAAAAGTAATGCAAAGAACATGGCAAAGAGAAAAGATGAAAGACGAATTAAGTATATACGAAGCTGGCGTGTCGCTTGATGATACAAAATAAAATGTTATAAAGTATATAATTAAAAATGTTAATATATTAATATATAATTATAGTCAATAGGTATAGTAATATAATAAAAAATAAATTTGCAAATTTTTGCAACAGTAACTTCTTTAACATTCTGATTAATATTTTATAAAATCAGAAAATATATGATGACAGATTAAATTCAGGATAACTACGAGTCAACTGTTATAATCCTGTTAATGAAATATTTTATTCTGATATGATTATATAGGTATTTTAAAATGAAACATGAAACCTGTTATAAAATATTTACTTTTTAATAAACTATCTTAATATTTTTATGTATAGAAAATATAATTAACATCAAGTATTGAGACATAATAAACATAAAATTACAGTTAAAACACCAATATGCCACTTTAAAAGACTTAAATGTAGAATAAAATAAATCGAAGTATCCCAAAAGTATCATATTTTTATTAAGGCAACAATGGAATCATTAAACAATCTTTTATCGTGAAAATTAATCCTTAATTAATATAAATATACAAATGTGTGCGCGTGCACGCGCGGATGTATGAATGAAGTCACTTATCTATTATGTGTAATTAACACATGGACGTCTTCGATGACCAAGGAAAGGAGTATTATCTTCTAATTTTATATATGTATAGTTTTATCTCCTAATATTATATATATACGTACAAAATAGCTCATATTGCTCACGCATATTGATCACTTCGTAATTCATAGGAAAATTTTTTTGTATAATTAATTATAAAAACCTCATTTCACAAGTATTCTAATTATACAATAGTCCTTAATCGCGCAGTAAAAAGCACATTTCTCTTGATTAACATCCGCATACTTGCCATCATTTATTCTCCTTAAAAACATCTCATAATAACAATCAGTTTGTCTTCATAGATCATTTGTGACATCGAAGACTTGAATTAAGGCACTTGCATACTATATTTCTTTCGCAGTTTCGTATCATGTGTAAGTAAAATAGACATTTTTATAAAATACATAATACTTCGAACCTCTAACATTTGCCTACTTTTAATATAACAATTATTGTAAAAATGTACTCCAAAAGATAGATTGAAAGTCGTTGCAACTGTTGCAATTTTTTTCAAGTACGAGATACATGTAAAGATTTATAGAAAATATCGCCGTCCTCGTTACAGAATTATCGATTTTGGAAGCCCTGTCCCTGGTGTCATGCAACACTCATGCATTCACGCACTCACGCACGCAGAAACATACATACGCGTTGAGTTTAATGTTTAAAACTATGCGTTTATTCGATTAATCATACTTTTGGCCGTGATTCGGTAAACGTATTGTCTATATTATAAAATAGAGTAAACATTTTTCGAAGAATTGTTACTCCGAGAGGAAGTATTAGAAAAGGCGTGTATATTACAGACTAAACTAAATCACGTTTCGGTATACGATAGATTAATATTTACTACATGAACGCACGAATGAAAAATTAGATATTCTAACGTTCCCAAACTCGACAATCTCAATTAACCGAACATAAAGAGAAGACAAAATATCGATTATTCATGAAGAAAATTATTGTAACTTCTACAAAAAATAATACTAAAATTTAACGCTTATAGAAAAAATGTTTCATTATTATTATAACCGCTCTATTCTTAACACCTTTATATCTTGACTTCTTAAGGAACTTCGAAACATATGTGTACGTTAAGTTTTTAATTAGGTTCACAATTTAAAAAAAATGTGACAAATATCCATCATAGACCTGAAAAAAATACAAGAATTCCGTCTTATGATGGCAGTTATAATTTAATATGTCACTTGAAATCGCATGGTACGTAAAATATTTTTTATCTTTTAATTTCGAAAATTCGTGCCTGCAAAAATTCGAATGTTCGCATTTTTAACATATTTCCTTATTTCTTCGCTACTTTACATTGGCTATGTACGAAGATTATTCGAAAAGATACAAAATCCAGAAAATTATGTGTAAAGCTCAATTTTATTTTGAGATTGATTTATAATACTTTTAGATTTTAGAAAAAATCTTTATTTTCAATATAGTTATCATGGATTTAATTGAGCCTGGGAACTAGTCTCTTGTCTCTGACATCATAAGAATTTTCTGCCGGTTCTCTTAACTACTATATATACACCCCAAAAAAAGTATTTTAAATTCAAAGTGATTTTTGCACTTATATCTTTAAATGTTTATCAAAACGAATTTTTTCTTTTTGAGTTTATCAGTGGCAACGGATAGTCTTCCACTTCTTCCTGCATCATAAACTTCTTCCACTTTAAACTTACATTTTGCCACGTTTTACCTTTCATACCATCTTCAGTGAAAACAGAAACAAGTTGATCGATAAACTTTGTGAACAATGGAGCATAGTTATAAAGTAGTCAAGAAAGCTGGAGAGAGATTCTTGTAACGTCGGATTCAAGAAACTAGTACATTGAAATCCATAATGACTACGTTAAAAAATAAATAAAAATATGTTCTCTGAAAGTATAAGTCTCAAAATAAATAATTTTATATCTTTACTTTTCGAATATACCTCGTAATTACATGATTATTCATAGAGTAAGAAAATAAATGACAGACAAAAAGTACCGTGCGTATACCATTATTTGTCAATTGTACAATTGTCAACAGTAGATCAACAGTTTCATTCCATGTACAGATGTACTATCAAAATAACACCGGGTTCAAGAGAAAGGGTTAAGAATAGGGAGATTGGTCCCGACAAGTTAAGAACAGGTGAGGGAGAGAGAGAGTTTGGCTGTATTAATAAAATATCAGCTAAAAATAAAAGGAATGACGTTTGGGAATTCATCGAAGCACCAATTGTGTATACGCAAAGGCTGTCATCTTTGAGCAAATTCTATCAAAATACTCTTGTTAAGTATTCAATCTCGGAACTTTCCTTCATCAACTTTCCTCGCAAATTCTAATACAGTCTATTACGAGATTTGTACAGATTATCTCTAGTCTTTTCTCCTCTCCATTATCTGTGATTATCTGTTGTCATTATGAGCTCCGTTTCGTTATTACTTCTCGTTAACGGACGTTAAAGCAGTCAAGTTGTTATTGTTGGATGTAACCTTCTGTTTGGTAGCTCCACTAGTCTTCCCGTCGAAGTGTCGTTTCCGATGCACTTTCATGTTGTCGCGACGATTGAACTTCTTACCGCACTCCGGGCACGCGTGCGTCTTTTCCCCGTGTACGTGACGATGAGCGGCCAGGTGACTCGCTTGTGCGAAACTCGCGCCGCACTCTTGGCATATGTGTTTGCGCAAACCCTCGTGCTTTAACAGGTGCTCGTTGAGAAATGCTTTAGACGCGTAACGATTGTTGCAGACATTGCACACGAACGGCTTTGGATTGGAGTGCTGCAGCACGTGCGCCTTGTACTTGGAAGCGACCTTGAAAGTCTTGCCGCACGTTTCGCACGTGTACGTGGTCGCGTGGCGGGTTTTGATATGCTCGTTCAGCACCGACAGACTTGAGTAAAGATTGTAACAGAAACGACAGCGAAAATTGCGCCGCTTCTTCATGTGGACACTCGCGATATGGCCGAGCAGTCTCGTGCGAAACGGGAAGACTTTGCCGCAGTACTCGCAGGCCAGATTTTGCGGCGGCAAATGCGACTTCATGTGAATCTGCAGCGAAACCTTGTGATGATAACTCTGTCCGCAGTCCGCACAACCGTATGGTCGCACGCCCTTGTGAACGTTGTCGTGTTCAGCCAGGTAGAATTTGGATTTGAATCGCTTAGGACACTTGGGACATTGTATGGGCCTAGGATTGGTGTGCGAGCACCGGATGTGCTTCATCACGTCTGATTTGCAGACGAACTTGGCATTGCAGACGACGCACGTGTACTGCTTGATGCCGAGGTGCGTCTTCACGTGGACCGTACACTTGTCCCGGCGCTCGTAGAATTTCTGGCAGAGCTTGCACGCGTAACCATTTTGGGCTCCGTTTACAACGTGCTCCACGTTATCGTCCACCTTAATCTCCTCGCCGTCGATCTTAAAGAGGTCCTCTGGGTTCTGCGTGGCCTCTAGCCGCTGCTCCAACTCCGCTAAATCCTTCAACTTTGCCGCCGCGTTGCTGCTCTTCGCCGACGTCGTACTGCTAAGGATGCTGCTGACAATGCCGTTCACCTCGGCATTGTTCTCGCTCTGCAGCAGATCTACGATCGCTGTATCAACTAGACAATAGCCCTGATCGGGAAAGACACGTGCTCGTACCGTCGATACCTCGTCGTTTTGTTTCTTGCACAGCTCCACGGTAAAGCTAATATCCTCGGCGTCATTATTCCGATTTCTCGTCTCCTTTACGGAGACCTCGATATCGGGAGAGCTAGAAACAATTGTCAATAATTTATTCAAGGCTGAGGTCGGTAACTGAATCGTTACTGATGAATCGTCCTGCTGCTGTTGTTGCTGCTGCTGCTTTGGACTGCTCTGTTTCTCGATGTTGTTTCTGTCTGTATTCTCATTGTTGCTATTATTAAGATTCACAGAACGAACACTAATGTTATTCTCCATATTGTGACTCCTTAATCTATTCGCGATTGGAATCTCCTCGTTGTCCACCTCATTTGAATCTGCGCTTTGCCTGCTTCTAAGCCAACGCGTTAGCGACGTTTCCGTACCTTGAGTCTGTGCATTTTTTTCTGCAGTTTTATCATTGCTTTTGGAAACTTGTTGCTGCTGCTGACTGCGAAGATTTCTTAAAATCTTCGGAGTCGAATTTCTCTTTTTCTGCTGTTCCGAATCCTTGATTACGTCACCCTGATTCTCCTCAGCTTGATTGCTTCTAGTGGAATTAAGATTCTTTTCAATACTGTTGTTACTATCCGACGATGTGCCCACCGGCGATGCTGCTGATTCTTCATTCTTTACCTCTGTCTGGAGGAAAATCAAATTAGAAATATAGTAGATACCAGAATTTCTATTTTAACAACAATGTGCATAAACTTAGAAGCAATAAAAAAATTCAGTCGTTTCGTTTAGATTTTCATAATATTAAACAATGTTTTATATAAATATCAAATCATATTTATCATTGATTCATTATCCATTTATAATAATAGTTTCTCAATGAGTAAAGAATATAATAATTTTAATGAGAATATTCGACTTTATTAAATTTATTTTACTAACAATTATTAAAAATTCAAACTAAAGTGTTTTGTAAAACTTTGGTTAAATAAATTTGGTAAAATAAATAAATTGTTAAGTATATTTTATTTATCTGTATCTCATATATGTACTTTATATTGCGCTTATTGTTTCACAGAACATAATTTATACTTATATGAAGTAACTTAGAGACGACGCGTGGCTCTGTGGTAACGCGAGTGATTAGTAACAGAATATAACGGATAATAACGGAAGGGTCCTGAGTTCGAATCCAAGTGACTTCTCATCCGATATACATCTCATTTTTCAGCCGCTTACCGATTGGAAACAGACTCCTCTTCTGGAGGAGAATCGACTTCCGTAATCAGTAGGCTGGAAAAAGGGAGGCACAATGGACCTAATCTGAGTCCGAGTGCCACTGGCGAGCTAAAGACCGTTCCCTTTACTATCATTATTATTATTATGAAGTAACTTATATGAAATTGATATAAAATAGGATTAGTTATGATAAGACAGAGCATGATAAAAGAGCAGTAGAGCGGTAGATGAAATATAAGCAAGATACAGAGAGACTTACAGATTCTGTTAACGATGGTACATCGTACTGATCGTGTAACACCTGTTGGGTGCGCCGACACTCCTCTTGAAAGTCGCAAACGAATTCAAGCTTGCCCAGACATTGAACACAGATCGCCTTGGGCAGAGGATCCTTCTCATCTATCTGCGATTCACAAACAGAACTGATCTAAGTATTGAAAAACACACTTGTGATACACTTGTAAGGAAATAAGATTTTATTAAGTCATATCGGATTTTTGTACTAATTCTCTCTTTTTTCCTTTTCATTTACGAAATATAACTACCGCTCTGCTCTATAGATACAAAAGTTTGTGACAAATATTGTTTGTAACACAATTACACTATTTGTTACTTACAACTTTAAATGAAACTCACTGTTTCTGAAGAATTTGCACGAAAAGTTATCTGTAATTTGTATAATAATCTCAACACATTTACAAATACATTTGACAATAAACACAATTTTCTTATATAATACTTAATAATTATTTTTTTCGAACGGTAGCACTAACAATTCCACAGGAGATTTCGCAAGAATCTTGCTAATAAAGCAATTTACATAAAGTAATGTCTAACTTTAATTGCAATAATATCGGAGCAAGTATAACGAAATCTTTTCCTTTAATGAGAGTTATTCCAACTTGCTAATAAAGATTCCTGTTAAATATTAATTTTTAACATGATAATTCTCTCATCTCTTTTTGAAATTTACACACAGTTTTACGATTATCGTTAAATACAAACACAGATTTAATAATATGCAGATTAATTATATTATAATCAATATATTAACTGATTAAACTCTTCCTTATTTCTTAACAGAGAAAGAAAGCCGATGACGAATTTATGAATAAAAGAAGCCAGAACCAAAATTAACATTCTAATGTGAATTACAAAAAGTCTATCGCCTTTTAATTACCTCGTTTAAAAAAACCTCGTTAATTGTATTGCTGAACCAACTTAAAAAATTATCACATTTAATTGTTTAAGAAATATTGTAATTACTTATTTTAAAGTAAACCTGTGTTGTAAAGAACATTAAAACATTGCAGATAGCAATTAATTATGGTATCTTAAGAATCAATTTCGTATTTCGTCTAAGAAGTATCAATGAAATGCTGGGTAAACAAAAGAAACCAATTAAGATTTTAACACAAATTATATCAATATCATTACCTTAAACTCTTGTTAATTATATTATAAACATTAGAAACCTGTTACGTAATTAAATTAAATTAATTTAATTACTTGTTTAAGGAATATTGAAATTACTTTAAAGCATTTTAAAGAAAAATTGGAGCATTGTGGATAGTAATTAATTATGTTAACAATTAAAGATATTATTAATATTTTGTAGTATCGATACACCTGATTTTTGAGAGAGAAAAAAAGCTTCCTGGCCATCAACGGACATGCTACAAACAAGCAAGATGTGGTATAAATATAAATTTTGGAGAGAAAAAAAAGAAACATAGAATGAAGAGGAAGAAAATAGTGACAAACTGGAAAAAAAGATCATTTCTCTCTCTCCTTCTCTCAGCCATTTTTTTCTAACCCCCATGCCCAGGTCGGAGGAGGGGAAGCGTGGAACAAAGCGCGTGTAGCGCGCCGAGTCTAGGAGACGGTCCAACTCACCACGATGTTGATTTTGGTGTGGATCTTGAGGCCGAGGAAGCGCTTGGTACCCTCCTCGCCGAACACGTCGATGCAGATCCTCTCGTACTGGCCGCAGAGCCTGCACATTTTCGCCTCCCCCTCTTCCACCTCCATCCTTGTTTACTCGTCAACAGGCGCTCGCTCGCATACACGCTCGACTGCCGCAAGGTGGAAGAGACCGACGGGGACGGGGCGCTCGGCGTTTCGTATCACGCGTCGACGCCACCGCCGCGAGTAAACGCTTCCTCCTCCACCCGTTCTTAACCTGACGAACGTTGTCGTCCGGTTTTCCTCTTGCGCGCCCACACTCTCTCTCTCTCTCTCTCTTTCTCTCCGTTTTGGAAGACCGCGACACCACTCTCCACCACGTACGTGACGCCAGGACGTGCGCGAAATAGGGAACTCGCGCGAGGAAGGGGCGAAAATGGAGACGACTACATTGGCGTTACTACTTGTTGTGACGATCCAGCACGGGATTCTCGGGGAGTAGCCGCGTTCGAGCCAGACTTGCGTCGGCGTCATGCGCGTAGCGTTGCGGGCCAATCGGCCGCGACGGAGCTGAAAAGGGTAGGTCCTTCTACACTCTCCGCACTTGAAATTCAAACAATAGAGGTTTGTTCTTTTCTAAACGACGCTTAGAAATCAGGGGGTCGATTTTGTATCTTTTGAAAGAGTGAAAATGTAAAAAGTGAGCAGATTTACTAGGATATTTATAATTTCATTGGTCAACATCCAGTAAATTTGCTCACTTTTCACATTTTCACTCTTTTAAAAAATATAGAATCGACCCCCTGAACTCTCATTGGATATCACTTTATCGCTTGTCGCCCACGCGTCCAATGTGGACCAAAGATGCATGTTCATGATGTCGCTCATATTCAGCGACAAAAGACGTTACGTGATCAAAAATACAGATACCAATTCGTCATTTTGGTC
>VBVQ01000846.1:0-14089 GCA_011636635.1 Tetramorium simillimum | reverse complement strand
CTCTATACCTTTCTCTCTCGCACAGATCTTGGCCACACTTTCGGATCATGGAAAACATAGGCCATTCCCCCTCCAGGTATATATGCTCTAAGGTTCATGATGTCGCTCATATTCAGCGACAAAAGACGTTACGTGATCAAAAATACAGATACCAATTCGTCATTTTGGTCACGTGATGTATTTTGACGCTGAATAAGCATGGAGCATGAAAAGGCACCTTTGCACGTGAAATGCACAAGTTTTTTAAATTTGTTTTTGATTATTACAAATCTTTTTTTTATCTCAAATATAACAATTATGTTAGAATCTTATGGGGAAAAGAAAGAAATTGATAAACCAAAGAGAACCCAACTTCAATGAGCAAATATTTAATCAAGAAATCCAAAGAGAGTAAAGCCTAGAGCACACGATGCTTTTTTATCTGCTGGATTGCTTGCTCATACCTGTGCTACGCGTCCTGATTGGCTCTCATGATTGTAGGAGCCAATCAGGACGCGTAGCACAGGTACGAGCAAGCAATCCAGCAGGTAAAAAAGCATCGTGTGCTCTAGGCTTAAGCAATCCAGCAGATAAAAAAGCACGTGTGCTCTAAGCTTTAACTTGTTTGTTAAAACGAACAAACTCGTTATCTACAACTTAAAAGGAAAAAAAAGAAAACAAACCGCTAAATAGTATTCCCACCACTCGTGCTGGCAGCAGGTAGCGGAGCCAATCTGGCATCCCTGGTTAGGATCAAGTTGGATTGGCAACACTTTTGAATCGTTTCAAACAGTTTGCGATGAAACGATTCTCGGCGGGATGAAATGGGATGAAATGCGGCCGTAGGAATCGAGTCTTTTTGACGTTTCTAGCGAAATGAGTGATTATTAAGGGCGTATTATTATTAAGGACGACAATAAAGATAAATTGAGATCACTCGGTTAAAGGGAAAGTAACGATTGCCGCGTGATCGCAGATCGCGAGATCTGAACGATCGTCTTTGGCGATCTAGGAATAGGCAATTTATTGTACACAATATGACATTGCAATGTCACATGATACGGTTTCTCGCGTCTGTTTTGTAGAGACAAGCGTTAATATATCTGCGAGAATAAATTTGTGCAATCGCACCGACAATGGAGACGTGAGGTTACGTTTTTTTTTTCGCGATCCCGAAAAATAGATCATTTTAAGGCTCTTTGAAATAATCAATGGACAAATCGTTATTGTCGACCGTATTGTCGACTTACATCTCACAAAGATGAGCGGCGACGTGGACTACAATGTCGCTGCTAGGTACCGAACGGTCAGGAAGCACCTGGACAACTTGGGATACAAGCAGGCACTGTCGTTGGACGCTCTACCTCTGATAGAGGCCTTGTTGGCTGATCTCATTCAAACTACAGACAGCCTTAAACATTTTAAAGCCGTCGCTCAGAAGAACATTGAGGTACTGAACTACTCTATTGAATTTGCAAACAGAAACATTTGAATACTGTCCCACTTGTCTAACTTCAAGCAAAAATTCATAAAAAGAGAAGAAGTCCTTTGTAACCTCACTGACAAACAATGCAATTGCCTTAAATCACATCAGTTAGTAAGTTTGCACTCGTTCGATAAAGTGTTTTTGATGTATGATCTAATTTGACGGTATCACCGGCAGGCATGCAGCCAGTTGCAATTGACAGTTGACCCATACAAATGTGATAACGCAAGATTGGTACGAGAGTGCAACCAGCTTCACTCGGATCTGATAGAAACCAAGGAAGTGCATCAGAAGCAAGTCAAGGATTTTAAGAGGCAGATACATAAATTAGAATGTGAATGCAATGACCTGCAATTGGCGTCTTCGCGTAATATACATAAAATAAAGGAGCTCGAGGCAGAATCAGCTGCCAAGTCTAAGAAGATATTGGAACTTCAGGGCAAGTGTCTAAAGCCAACTGTCATTAATGTTGGTCTTGGTAAGTTACTTTGTTATTCTGCTGCAAATGTTGACTGCATCTGACATTATCATTGATTTTTAACGTAGTATATATATTTTTATGGAATTTTTTTTACAGCTGCTAAGAAGCGTCCCTGTTTTCCGCTTCGAAGACCAGTCTTGGAAGCTGAACCGATGCCAAAGGCAAGGAGCAGCAGCTCCTTGCCGAAATTAAGTAGCGTGGAGCCTAAGATAATGGATATAATAAGCATGGCAGATCACAAAATGAATTGCTTGAGTCAGGAGGTAACAAAACTGCGAGGAGAGCTTTTATTGCAAACCGATACGATAGAGACTCTTGAGAAACAGGTATACTAAGCATCAATATTTATGCATGCATTTCTTGAATGTCACTTGAACCTTCTCCAAGAAGAAACGGAAATATTGTGCATGCTAAGAATTATTGAAGCATAGTAACGATATTTTTATGAATATAAATATTTATGTTGTTCATTAATATGTCATTACAAAATAAACAATCTTTTATAGCTGGCCACAAAGGAAAAAGAAATAATTCGATTGAGAAAAATGCTGGAAGATGGTCATTCCTATGTTGCATTTAGCAAGGATTGTATCTGCAGGAAGATGGAAAAGAAAGCTGGTACTATCCATGATGAGATTAGTGAAGTGAGGATTCTTCAACAGGCCAAATTGGAACTGGAGCAGCAGCTGAAAGGCAAGCAATTCAATAGAGTAGAGAGAGACTTTATATTTAAATTATTTTATATGAAAACAACAATTCACGTACTTTATTTTTCTTAAATAATGCAGAATCTCTAAATAAACAACATGATGCTATGTCTCAGGCAATGAAACTAGCAGCCCGAAATGAAGAATTAGAGAAAGAGTTAAAAGATATAGATCATGTTGCATTAGCTGTAGAAGCCGATTGCAATTCTGCAGTTAAAGAGAACAACAGAAGAGTCTGTAGGCTCCAGGTAACTACGACGATTGCATTAATTTATGCTTTTTAAACAATTTCTTTGTTTTCACATTTTTCTGCTTGTTTAGGAGAAGTTGGAGGATGTTATGATGCAAATGCATGTCTTAGAGCGCGAGTTAACTGTAGAACGTAGAGAGGTACAAGAATTGAGAGCAGATCTAGAAGCATGTCGGCTCGAAAAACGTAATATCCAACGTACTCTAGAATCTACATTGAACGAAAAGAAACAGATGTCTGATAGAATCAATCAACTAACAGTTATTGGTATGTTAAAAATTGTTTATTTTTAATATCTTTTCTTTAAGCAACCTGGGCTATTTATACTTTAAAAGTGAAAAGTGAGAGTTTAAAATAATATTGCAGAACAAAATTTTAATGATGAAATAGAAAGACTAACTAAAGAAAACAAGTGCCAAAAACAAGATATTGAGCAGTTGCAATTTAATAATAAAATATTAGAAGAACATATATTTAAAAACAATATTAGAGAAAATAATGAAGGGAATAATCAGACGCGAACAAAAGAAAATGTAAAAAAGAATGTTCAGAATAAAGGGATGAAAACGTTGAGGAAAGAGAATGGTCGAGGGGTTGGTCACTGAGGTAATTTTTGTACAAGGGCTAGGTAATTCAGTGGTAATCCAAATCTTTGATAATTATGGGTATAAATCTTTTAAATGGGTATAAATTGATATAAATCTCAGTATAATCTTAGTATATTGATATAATCTTAAGTAATTTAAGGTAAAAATCTTAAGTAATCCGAGGTAATTTAAAGGTAATCTATCAATCAAGGGTAATTTTTGTACATGAAAACCACCCGTGATCAACCCCTCGAGAATGGTATTAATATAAAGATAGTAAATTGATTTTCAAATGCACAGCCCAGGAAGATGTTAAATATAAATTTCGATAGAACATTTATTTTTAAAAAATAATCATGAGCGGAAGATATATGTATAAAGAATCTTTTTTGTCCTTTTTAGCATTTAAAAATAACAAAAGTGAGAAATATGATATGGATCATCAGACAGGAATTAAAAGTGGAGAGATTACAAATAACTTTGAGATGCAAAAACGGATTGACGAAGCAGATTTAAAAATTGCATCTGTAAGTCGAAAAAATTAACTAAATATTTTTCAACTGAGTTTTTTTTAAAAACATATTAAGAAAAGACACTTATTTTGCAGTTACAACAGACAATTCAGCGGTTAGAAGTAGAACGAGATCATTATAGAAAAGAATATATTAGTTGTCGAGACGAGCAACGTAGAACATCTGAAAAAGATAACGTAAATATTAAATCCGTAAAAATATATGTACAAAAATTTATAATTTATTGTAACAATTACAGGTTGATTTGTGGGCACGAATTTGTGAATTAAAACGTGAGTTGAGTGATAAGGAACAAGCTTTAAACAAAGCACATAGAGAGCAAGAAGAATTATATCATGAAAAAAAGGATCTAGAAGCACGATTGCAAACTTACAAGGGTCAACAGAGACAGATGTGTATTCCGTGTAGATCGTGCAGCTTGTGCAAACCCATCCGTATTTGTACCTGTGGTTCTGGCTCACCAATGTCTACTGGAGATATCGGCACAACAAAGGTATTTAACGATTTACAAATAAAACATATGTTTTATTCTTATTTCAATTTTAATTTATACAGACAATGTTTGAACGTCTGGAACGAGAGCGAGATACGGCCAGAGCGGATGTTGAACGTCTGATAGAGGAACGTGATGCATTACGGGAGAGACTTAAGGTAGAGAACTAAATCGTATAAGATTTAAGTTAACTTTACATTATCCTACATTTCTTGTTGGTTTTTTCAATATATATTTAAAATTTTTATTTTTTTCATTTATTAAATACATATAGGGTATCAAATAAAAACTCGTTTATTCCACTTTTGCTATTTTGTGGGAAATTAAAAGAAAACATATTTTTTATTTGGTTTTGCAAACTCCCAAAAGTTTTTAGGTGTTATATTTAAATATAACACCTATAATCTGAGTATTTTGCATTTCTATTAAAAGGATCGGTAAGACTTTTGGAATTGTGAAACCAAATAAAAAATATGTTTTAATTTCCCACAAAATAGCAAAAGTGAAATAAACGAGTTTTGATACCCTATATGTATCTAATGAATTATGTACATTTGATAACTATGTGATAGCATAATTAATATTGATTTATATTAATTCTTGCTAACGCGGAATGGATATGGCAATATGTTGTAAATGCATGGCTGGATGATGGGAATATAGATGATGTCAGATACACACATGAGCGAACAACTTCGTCTTAAGGAGAGTTTAGTCGAAGCCGAGAATCGCTTGAAACATATAGAAAAAGAACGGCAAGATCTGTTAGTCACTCAAGGCACGAGAAGAGCGACGATAAACGGTCTCGAGGATCAGTTGGGCGATATACAGGAGGAGCTACGTCGTACAAAGCAGGAATTAATGGCGCAACGGACGCAATATTTCCAACTACGGTAATATATTGGATTTTATTTGTAGAAATTGCACGTGTGATCTTAATCTCCTAAATTTTTCATTACAGAACATTGCAAGATCAAACGGATCAAGCGCTTGGAGACGCGCAAAGCCAGTTATCACAGGCAGAATCGGATTTGAACAAGGCTATGGATCGCAACAAAAGTATGGAGCAGCAGCAGGTGCAATTGAATGATCAAATCAAAGAGCTGAAGCAAGAAATAAATACATTGCGCTCGAGTATGACGCTCTTGGATCAAGAGAAAGATCGGCTATTGGTAAATGGAATGTTGTAGTGAATTGTATTGCTATTTCAAATAATAATTTATAAAATTGATTATATTTTATTATTTTTGCAGATGGCATTAGACGAAAAAACGGAGAAGATTGCTGCATTGGAACGAGAATTGGTGCATAAGGACCAGCAAACAGAGGGAGTGCAACAACAAATCCGCGATTTACAGCATAAAAATGAGTAAGTACATCTGCGTTTATTTACAACTTTTAAGCTTCCTAGAAAAATTGGCACATGTCTCTCGTATCTCTTGTAAGAAACTCTAGACTTTGTAAGTCGTATGAACGATATTTACAATGCTTAAGATATTGCGTATTATAAGAATACAATAAATAAAACTTCGCTCAAACATGTGAGATAGAACTAAAAAGTAATTCGTACAACATTATGTACAAAACTAAATCAATCATAACTAGTTATTTCAATTGAAAAGTTCGATGATGAGTCACGCACTTTCTTTACTAAATAAAAAATGTAATCTAACGAATCTTATAAATTATAAACGCTGTCTAGCAATCTATGAGCTATTGAGCCATTCAGATCACCATTGATTTGATATTATCATTGAGAAACTTGGCCAGGCTCACCGTAGGTGGCTGGCAATTCGTCGGTGAGATCAGATTATTACTGTCCAGCTCCTCTAGAGCCTCACCAGAACTCTGGATGATTCTCTTGTAGCCAGGTCGACACTCGCATCTGGCTTTCGGTCGTGATTCTCCTTGCCATAACCGACTGTTTCTCGGTGTTCTCTGAGCGACCAACCATTCTCCCGCAGTACACGGGCCCTGTGTGTACAATTTGTAACAGGTTTTGTTGATCCTCACCATACCTGGCGTGCTCTCGCAATCATCGCTCTCATTTTTCAAGCACTTTTCGGCATCCCTCATAATGTTGGTACAGCCACACACACCGTTGTAACTGATCCCGTCGAGGGAAGGTCTCACATTGTAATCATATAATACTAGCTGTCCGTTTGGACACGGTCCTCTCGTGCCGACCTTGTAGCAGGTCTTCTCTTGAGGAAAGTACAGTCTACCACGTTTACATGGCACGGGAATGCAGGTCGACGAATTTATCAGCATGTAACCGCTTTCGCAGGGTCCCCTCGTGTGCAATCGATAGCAGAATCCGTCTTTATACAATACATGACCTGATTTGCATACGCATTTGCCTCTTACGACATCCTCCTGCGATGATCGAGCGTCCATTGTCACCACAAAGTGATGTCCTTGCGGACACGGACCGATGCCGCCTGGTAATTCATATTAAAAATTTAGAAATTGAGCATAAGACTAAAAAATTAAATTCAAATGAGTCGGTACATGCTAATCACAAACTTTTGTAATAATGCAAGAAGAAGCGAAATCTCTCTTTTTATTTCAAATCTTCAATCTAATATTTATTATAATTCTTATAAAATTGATTTGTGAAATTTCAAAGTAAAAAATTAAGTTAAAGCAGAAGATGAGGATAAGGTCTGCATCTAAATAATTTTTGTATATTTCAGCAAAACTGTTCTTTCCGCATATTCCTTATTTTCATTCTTCCAATCTCATCATTACATCAGATTTCCATCTTTACATTTTAAATTCAGGTTGTATTACATACGATTACGTGAAATATCTTACCTAACTGATAGCACATCCCGCTTGGTTCATGATAGTGAGGTAATTGAAGGTGGCAACCGCACGTTCCGCCTGGCAGAAACAATTCTCCTGGCTCCGAGCAGGGGCCCTTGGTGTAGTGTTCGTGGCAACCACCGCCGTTTCCCAGCCAATGGTATCTGCCCAATTCGCCACTCGTCGAACACGAACAGGTCGCTAGGCCGTCCTCGTCTAGGACAAGAAGCTCGCCACGTGGACACGGGCCTCTGCTAAGCTTCGGATAGCACTTGCCGTCCCTCGGCCAGTAGATTTCGCCTTGCTCGTTGCAGGTTTCGGGATCGCGACAGACTCCCCATCGAGGCTTCGAGCTGAAGAGAATCCGTTATGAGCACACGGACATTTTTGGCGACATTCGCGAGCGAAATTAAGGAAGGAGTGTTTTCGTTACCCTGATTTATCGGACGCGTCAGACACGGGGGCGAAGAATTGACCCTTGGAGCAGGACGCTCTCGTGAATATTGGATGGCACACAGCGTCCCTAGGCGATTGTGCGGTCCCCGGAGGACACCTGCATTCCGCAATTGTTCCGCCGCTGCCGGCCGCCGGGCCCAGTTCCATGGTTTCTGGACACGGGGCGCCGATCTGTCGTAAATACGAACACTCAGAGGTGAATAATTTTTTTAAACGAGTTTTTTTTAAAGCAATCATGGTATGTCGTAGGTCGACTGCGCGCGAAAGATACAATTTTTGAAAAGGAAGAGAAGATTAGCACCTGCCTGGAATATTTTGTAGCATTTCCCATCGGCCGGCCAGTACAGTAGCTGCCAGCCACGTGGTTGCGCGGCACAGGGGTTGCTCGAGGGATCGGCCCACGGCGGCGGCATTATCGCGGTCCTCGCGTTAACCGCTGACAGAAGGCAGATGAGGCTCCCTAAAAGAACCCGCATCGTCCTGAAAATTACCATGATGGCATTACTTACGAAATCTGCAAATGTCGATTGTTTCGTGACGAAGGAAGTTCGGAACAGTCTTCCACCAAATAATGAGCGCAAGAAATCACAGTTTCCACCAAGCACATGATACATTTAGTTAAATTGGAAACCACAAGATGGAAAATCATACGAATGGAAGATGTTACCTTTCATCTTCGAATGCAAAAGCAATTTCACCGAGTCCGCGACGCGCCGCGAGTGGAGAGCGCTTCGACGGAACGTGGCATTCGAAACGAGAGTATCGCGATAGCGCGAAATGTCGATGCGTGTGTCGTCTTGTGCGTGCGTGCGAGCGAGCGGGAAGAGGCAGAAATGCGCGTGACAGCGAGGGCAAAATGACCATACTTTCACTGTTTCACTATGGCAATGGCATTGTCCCTGGCGGCAGGGCTTAGGATGGCGCAGACGTGTATAGAATAAGAATAATGCCACCTATAGATGCTTCGCACATTGTAAAAAGCAAAAGGACTTTTCTCTTTTTTTCTTCTTTTCCCGATCCCGCTGACCAGGAGGATTACGCGAATGTTTTGCGGTTTGAGCCTCGAAGTATAACGAAACGAACACTTCTGTCCGATCCAATCTGTTCCACTTATATTTAATCAAATTTATTTAAATCAATTTTTACGGAATCCCGAATCCTCTGTTATCGCTGTATGAATCGCTGACTTGTTTACACGGTAAATTTAACGGCATATTACACGCACTGTTGACTCAGGAAGAAACGCAGCATCTCGTGTCTTTTATTTTTCAAAAGTCGAGGAAGTAATTAAACAGCATGAGGTCTTGTCAACGTTTCAATGCTGTTGCTGGTCGAGCTTTCTTCCGCGACTTTCCACGGCGGCGGCCACGGAGCCGTGAGTTTTATTCTTCGCCGCAGCGTTTTATTAATCACCTTTTATATAGCACCTAGAATGTATCTCACGATTGTCCCTCTAATTAACACAATGATTCATCCGGCATATGCCGAAATAATCCTCTTACCGCGCTGCCAAGATAATCGCAATCCGGTGTACGATGTATCTCGACTTTCCCGATAATTTGCACGATTTTACAAATCACATATCGTTTATAGAACGCAAAGTTTCATGTCCTGAAAGTAATTGTATTATCGTGTTCCGCCTCTCGTAAATACGCGAATGAACGCCGCGCGCAAAGAGATATTTCCTTTTCCTATCTCTAATTAACGCCGCTGAATCGCTTTAACAATCGAGCGTGAATAAATGGGGGGGGGGGGGCAAGATCGTTATCTGCGTGTTACGCTCACGCATCGTCGTCCGTGGGATTCCTCTGATCGATGCCCGCAGGTGCGAACGCGCCGTTACACAATCGTCTAATTAGTGATCATCCAGTGGGAGTGAGTTACATCAGAACTTTCTCGTTTGCAGGATTTCATTCTCCGTAATAAGCGCAAAGAGACGAAGTAGCGAAACATTTAATCTAATACGATAAGCACGTTGCCGATAGCCTTTTCCTCGAGAGTAGAGAAAATTAGTTTCATTGGAGGAATCAGTGAAACGTTGACGCCCCGAACAAATACAATAAGACAAATGTAATAAGATTAATTAAGATACCTGGCTAAAGATGAAAAAAGATATGAATTCTTTTAATAATTTCAACGATTGCAATAATGATTATAAATAAAATGCCGGAGTGAAATTGAAATTGTTTTTGCAGATCTGATGAACCAGGAGGAAAATTGAGCGTTAGTGTTATAATTTCACTAATATAGATATCTGATTTTTGTTTAACGCAGAATTTCGATCGGATTCTGAATGCGTAGGAGACACATACGCCTCTGTACAATTTACACTATGCAAATGTGCGTTTATGGATATTGCGGGTAGAGTAATAATCGCAGCGAGATTTGATGCGAAATTTTTAGGACGGAGTGCACATGGCATCCTAGTACATTGTCTAATACGGTTCTTCTCCGATAAATTTCAATGAGAAGATAGAAGGCATGTCTGAGATTCACGTGTATTGCTTTTGATCAAAGGCCGATATATCATCTGATAAATTTCTATTATTCGATGTGTCCTTATTGGTGCCTACCTCTCAGCGATGACATTACCAGTAGGTATGTTAATAACTTACGCAATGTGGAGTATGTTACATAACTACATATATATTTTTTTTATTATGCATTCAGCTTAACTAGTTACTTTAACTAGTTGTTAACTAGTTAAAGTTTTGTCATTACGTGGCGTGTGCATATCTGCAATAATAATACTGTAATAATAAGTGGGATTTTATAATAATTCAATGAGAAATTTTTATTTTAAGGGGGACATACAATTGTAAAATTCTAAAGTAATAATACTTATCTTTATGTTCCTTCCTCATCGTTCAACAAATTATCTTTTTTATTTTTTTTTTATGTAATTATTTACATTTCGATACTATTTTTCTAAATAAGCCCTTTCTAAATTCCTTGAGAAAAATTAATTTTTTTCATTATTCAATAAAATTCTTAAAAATTAAAACAAATCGTAGTCTATACATTTTTGAAGAAATTAAAGAGAATTTATAAAAATTCAAGACTGCTTCTTAAGAAAATAGTACAGAAAGTCGTATTACTTCATAGGAGAACAAAGAATTTTTCTAGAGCAAAGATCTTAATGTTATGTAGCATCACAGTCTCATGTCCCAAACAATGATTCATTCTCGTTTCTATTGTCTGTTTCAAATTAAGGCTACAACTAAATGGATTGACAAATCAAATGAAAATTTCAAACTTTTTTTACTTCTTGATTGTCTATTTTTAACGATTCACACTGCAAGAGGATTATATTTTCAATCTCTTTTTTCTTACACTTGAGCATATTAAAAATTATTTTATATAGTTTAAAGCAAGCAAAAAACAATCTACTTTCTTAAAAAATCTTGTTTAATTGATATTTTTTTCAAGTACATTCGATCCTTTAAATAATATCTTCCGGATTATATGTAAAATGATTTCGATTTAATGTAAATGTTCAATTTTAATGTATTAATTGAAATGGAGATACCAAATTGATTCTAGCAGATATTCACTTATACGAAACTTGTATTATATTTGTACACGTCATGTATGTAGCTTTTAAAATATAATTCCGCGTCTTTAACAATATTATAATAGTAAAACAAATTATAGTATAGTCTCCCAGGACCCGCGACACTTCTGTGACGCGTTTATTATATATTATTTATTCGTCATGATTTTACTTTCTTCGCCAGATGCACTTTCTCCACCTTCCGTGTCGTTAAATTGTAATAACCAGTTATTACTCGAGTCACTCGTCTTACACGCATGCACACGCACACACGTGCGCGCGTACACACGTGGCCGCCCGCGTTCGCAATTCGCGTTGTACTACGGGGAATTCTAGGATGTTTCGAATTGCTTTGATTATCATTAAAATCGCACTTATATAATCATGCGTGCTCGGAAGTGCGGCGGTGGATTTACGTTCCTGCTAAAAAGAAAGTGTCCGTTAATACAGTACAATTGATCTGCGCCGCGCAGAGATGCAATACAAACAGCGGGATCACGTAACTTTAATTTCCCGCGCGAATTCTTTTTGCTCGATGAAGCAAACGCGTGAGTTCTTCATTTAATTCCCCTCAGATCTTCAACATGTTTGATTTAAATTTTGAGCCGATAGATATGGGAACTCTTTCCGTTCAATTCCTATAGTAATTTCCTTAACTTTTATTAGATAATATGCCGCGGGATTCAAGGATGACACGTCGCAGACGTCGCAGAATCATCTTCTCGCAGCCGACGATCGCTACTCTGATACAGTGAAAGGATTTCAATCAAATGTCGATTCGTTTAACCTTTCGAAGAGGATCTATGCAATCACTGGGATGACGCGTGGCTCCATGTGAATGCAGATTATTAGTAACGGAAGGGTCCTAGGTTTGATCCCGACCCTCACATATCCCGTTAAGGGAGAGAGACAGACTCTATTAGATAGATTAAGAATTGACAAGATTAATAGGATTATATTAGAAACTAAGAGTCTATGCATTAATAGGAGATTAATAGGAGATGAAAAGAGAATGTTAAAAACTGAAAGTGAGAAAAATCGGTTAACGGCACATTAAATACCTAGTATGCAATCACTGGTTACTATTCAATCCTGGATTGGTCGTTACGCTATTTGCTGTAAGCACAGTATCCTTCGTCGAACGATTTAGCTTCATTGAAACAAAATCTTACCTTATTATCAACGTCTTCATGGTGTTGCTGCTCAGTGACAATCACAGTTGTACCCGTTGTCACGTCACTATTTTGCGAATTATATCGTTCTTCTCAATTCACCACAGGGCTCGGTCCTCCGCATCCATCATATCAGAGATTCGCGTTAAGCCGCGCTGTCGCCGGTCATCGTCGTCGGTCTTATCGCCGCGGGAAGCTCGGCGAGACTGGCTCGCGTACGTCCCGGCTTCGCGGCTCTATGCTGTTACCTAACTCGACCGGAGTCGGGAACCGAATCCGTCGAAGTGAGATGGACATCCTCCGCTATTTGTGTTCGGCCGTGATTAATACTAAGCGCAATCTCTGTCCGGGGAAAACCATCCTAGCATACCTTCCGCGATGATAAAGGTACTTTCCTCTTCTAATGAGAACCCCTTTGCACGCCTTTCACGTTTCGTACTCAGGTAGGACGTGATTTACGCACGATTATTCACGAATAAGTCCCAATTCGTCATCCGTAAAACTCGCAATGTATAAATCGACGAATGTAATGTAATGAATGTAAAATTTTCATTCGTATTCGTTCGCTTTTAGGTCAGGTATTTTTAGATAGGTGAAAAGTTAATGGATTGTATTCGCGACGATCATGCACTGCCAGGTCATACTCTTTTCGATATAGATGTAGAATCCGGATATTTGCAGTGTGCATTCATTCTCACAACACAACTCGCTTTTCTACGCGTGCAGCTGCGAGGGAGGAGACAAATCAATATTCTACGCGTGGGATTTCGAGATGTCAGAAACGTAGATCCAGTGAGATCATCCCCACAATTTGATTCCATTTATCGAACGGTACTTTAACGAGTGTTATTGATGCAATTGTATAGAATATCTGATCTTATCAATTAAATCACTCAAACTATAATAACTTTAAAACGTTTCTGAACGTTTCAGGGAAATCATCGAGAAAACCGCGAATACCCACGATAAAGAAACCGGTTTCGACGAATTTATGCCTTTTTTGCGCAATGTCGCGATTACTCTACTGCTTGACTCTTCAAGGTTTTTTTTTCAAAAACCATCGTTGCAACACTTCCACGCAACATCTTTATTACACGTGGAGGACTTTCATCGTCATCGGACCTCCCGAAACGCCGTAGCCGATCAACGGTGATCGTTACAGCCAGCGTAGGTTTCTTTATGAACTGTTGCATAATTCGGTGCCGGACCTGCAGCCGAACATAGTAACGGGAAACGCATAACCGTCTTTGATATTCATTCAATCCCACGAAGAGGCGAGCGCAAGCGGATCGTTGCCACGTTTATCCATGAAACTGTCACTATTACGTCATTATCTTAAATTATCACGGCCTTGAGAAATTACGAGATCGTTCCATATTGGGATTAATCACATTCTATCGAAATATTAAAGACGGAATTTTTTTTTAAATACGAGATAAAATGTGGAGATATTTTATTAGATAAAATGTGGAGATATTTTATTTATAGAAACATATAAAACAAATTATTTTTATTTTATTTCAAAATGAAAAAAAAAAGCTTGAAAATTTTATTGAATTTATAATAAAAGTGTTAATATGGAAT
>VBVQ01000845.1:0-45970 GCA_011636635.1 Tetramorium simillimum | reverse complement strand
ATTTAAGGGTGTGCATACGTAAAGAGGGTGGCTCGCTCTCTCTCTCTCTCTCTCTCTCTCTCTCTCTCTCTCTTTCTCTACCTCTCCCCCGCTCTCCCACTCTTCCTTTCTTTCTTTCCCTCGGTCGTGGGGCCCCGCGTTCCGCCTGAGTGCCGGACGCGCGGCCTCTATCGATTCGCGTCGCCATCGCCATGTCGATGTCGGCGGAGCCGCGAACTCGTAACTTCTTCCGAGAATTGCTACCTTTCTTTAAGTAATAGATATGCACGTCGAGGCGAAACGACGCTCGGCCCAGTGTTTGCACTTCGCCTCGGGGAAACGCTCGCCATTTTGCGAATCGCGAGGTCAGAAATTCAAACGCAGCTCGCGATGCCGATGCAATTCCGGGGCGAGATCGAAGCGCGAGATTTCGAGATCGCGTGTAGGAGCGTTTGTGCAAGAGCTTGGATCGAGAGCGTTGCAAGGTCTCGCGCCGCGAGAGAAGACGGATCGACAGGGTGGCCTTAGCGATTATTTATATAGAATCGCGAGCTTTTTAACTTTGGTAAAGTGTAACTTTGAAGCTCCCTACGAGGCTTTATCGAGCAAGTAATATTATCGAGAAGGGGGATGATAATGGCTGGGTTGATTCCAGGGGTTAATTATGATTCCCCGTATCACTGCTATATCCCCGTTATTATGAAGGGTCTCTTGTATTAAATTTTACTGCAAGAAAAGGAAAAGCTATTAGGCTATTAAGATAAAAGCCGTGTTCTTCCTTGCTCGGAAACGAGTAATTTTTTTTCCTTTTTTTCTATTTCAGGCGTTCCATTTTTATATTTACGAAGAATGTAAAAGAAATTTACATATTTAAATAGGCGTGGACATATTAGAAACATGCAAACATGATGCATGATGAAATGGAGGAATCTATCTAAAATCTTGAAATTATTCCATTGTTCGTACAGTCTCGACCAAAGAAATTAAAGTATGAATATTTATAAGCGAAGATTGAAAGACTATTTCTGGAAAATGAGAAAGAGATAATATAGTTTAGATAAAGACACAACTTTTACTTATAATAGAATTCAATTTCATTTTCTGGTTGTTAGAAATGTTGGTGCAATCATTTTTCATGTAGCCATCAAAGAATATACATACTTCGGATATATCTAATGTTATTAATATAATATTAAATTGATGTTCGACTCATTTTACACACACACATATATATATATATATATGACGGCAATAATTCTGTATCATTACCAAAGACATGCAATCTCACGCGATATTCTCAAGATATGCCGTACCTTCCTGTCCTACAAAAATATGAACTCTAGTTTTATATTTCGGACTCGACCGATATAAACTCGGGCCCGACCGAACGCAACGTAACTATTTGGAGCTAATGCTCGCATACGGCTCCTAATCGTCGCACGTACGTCGGGGGTCGGGTATCCGGCGCCATCGGTGTGTTTACCGCCCCGCGCGTACACGTGCGCATATACACATCCACACAGATCCACATAAATGCGAAACCCGTTACGTGTGTCGACGGGAGTGCAGCGAAGCACTAACGCCAGGGTGGTGTCGAGGGTGGTTGGAGTGGCTCGGGGGGTGATTATGAGCGAGTAAGTGCCGCCGTCCAGTTTTTACTCCCCTGCCGCCCCGCAGGGCGGCCCTACTCCCCGGCTGACCGTTCCTCCACCATCGCCGCGCCGCGGCGACCAGCGTCGCGTCCCTCCCGCCCTCCTGCTCTAGCCAAGCTGGTTCTCTTACTACCGACTCGACTAAACCCCCAACGGATCAATACGCTAAAACATTGCCACGTCGAGACGCCGCCGTGTAAAACCCGAAAGAAATACCATTGCGGGGGCGGCGTGTTTTCCCTTAGCCAGCGGCCTGCACCGCGCCGCTCGCGCGGCTAACGAACTTCCGATTTTCGACCCTTTCATCGTCCGACTCTTTTCCTCTACTCCTACTTCTACCTCCGCTTTCTTTTCCTTTCTTTCTCGTTCCTTTCTTTCACGCTCGTGAACGGCTTTGTTTTATCTTATACCTTATACCTTTGTTTGGTCGATATCCGAAATTTGCGCAACGTGGATCTTTTATTGGACAAGATGTAAGAGGATTTTGCGTGAGATTCCTGCGTTGCTTCTTCAAGGAATTAGGCTCATGGGAATTGATTGTTTATCTTTAGATTAAAGGGCCTAAGATTCCTGAGATATCAGAAAGAAAGAAAGAAAAAAAAAAAGAAATAAGATCACACACCACAATGGCAATTGCGAATTAGAACAATAATCATTTATTAAGATTTAATTATTACTTAATGCTTTTATTATTTGAGTGTTATTAGAATGCAAAGCTATCTTAATAATAAAAATAGCAACAATGTATAACGATAAAATTAAATATGTTACAAACTATGATATAGTAAAAATACAAAGAAAAATGCAATAATATTATATAACGATTAAAATTTATTTTTATTATTTATAAGTTTATCATTTTAATCAGATAATAAATTAATAAAACAAATTTATTTTTATATAGTAATATTATAATTACTGTACTGTAATATAAATAAATATAATATAAACAAAAAAAAGATGCAAAGTGTTTCAAATGTTCTAATATCGAATATATAATATTTTAAAATTTAATTTAAGATATTAAAGCTTGCGCATATAGTGCATATATTCTACAGTAGTTTGATAAAGTTCCTTAGCATCAGGCCGTGTATTAAAATCCTACCGCAGAGAAATTTACAAGGATTGAATTTTTACTAAGATGATGATATGCATCTTCAAAATGAAGGAAGCGCGCCAAGGATCGATTGAAAGCTCAGCGCATTCCGTACTACGCGTAGCACGATATTTCACCTTCGACGCGCAGTCATAGTTCGCTCTCCGGGATAGGAAGAGCTCGCTATCGATGGTAAACCTTCGAAGGGCACGAAAGACGGATGAACGGACGTCCGTGGCCTACCGCAACCCACGTAAGGCAACGGATCCGCTATCCGCTTCGGTTCCCTTCTCCCTTCTCACTGACATACGTACGTTCCTACTCTCACGTGTGCTCGACATAACGTCGGGTTTCCGTGGACGGTCGATATATCGATTGTTGCTGAACGACCGGCTGGTCGACAGCCACGAAGATAGAAGAGAGAAAGAGAAGGCAAGAGAGAGAGAGAGAGAGGGGAGCAAAAGCGCTCACGGCTGTTGTTCGTGTATGTCTGTTCTGTGGTCACTTGTTGCCTGCCACCCCCGAGGGTTGGCCTTGTCCCTCTATGTTTGGGAAACGCTTGTCGTTCGACCGTCGACAAACCACCCGGCGACCAAAGCGTGTTCCTTGGAGATTTCTCCAGTGGATTAGGTCGGCGGTTCTGCCCCGATGGGCGAATTGCCGATTTTCCTCTATTGTTTTTCCGTTTTCTTGTTCGCACGTCTCTTGTTGACCACGCACCTGCGTGCATACAAGTGACAGCTTATAGGCGTGAAAGCTGTATTATTTGAACCATGCAAACCTCTCGCAATTTGTGGAAATGTTTGGCACCTCAAAGACCAACAAAACAGTAATTGGATTCCAGAGAGATTTGATCCATGAATCATCGTGACTTTGAAGTTTAGTCTTCAAAACTTCCTCTTTTGAATTTGTTCACGAATATTTGGAATCTTTGCCAATTCCTTCAACGTATCTTGATATTCCCATCTATTCTATAATTTCATTTGGAAATCTCGATCCCTCTGAGATTTTTCAAGTACTTGGAACGGCTCCAATAAAACTGAACTGTAAAATATATGCAATTGCGAAAACATGGCAGTTGCATCATTAAGGGAAAAAAAAAACGTTCGACTGTTTGGTGTATCCAATTACCTGGGCGGTATCGATGAGAGGTAGAGTCTAATAAGAACTGTTTGTTTTTGCGCAACAAAATTTACATTTGAAGTAGAACACATGGCAAGACCGATCCGACGTACAACTATAAAGCAAAGGAAAATTCCACCAACGTCTCTGGGACGCAGCAATATTTTATGGTAATTTCTCAAAGTCAAGATTATTTGTCGAGATTAACGCACCGATATCTTACTTTGTTTAGTCGTAGTTGAGAACTTAGCTAGTAACTTTAATTCATGCGCTATATCCGAGCCATCATTTAAGTTTTCAATTACTTTCTGCAACATCCTCTTCATCCATTTTTTTTCCAGAGTATGAAGAACGAGTTTTCATATACAAACACGCGCCGCTACACGCGAGGTACGGCTTCTCTCCTTCGTCCTTCTTATCTATTTCACCATTCTCGAGACACGCTACTTATTTAAACAGTCGCCTTGCGACTGTGTCGGATCGCGATTGAAGCTTTTCAGCGTTCATCTACCGCATTTAGTCTTTTCAAAAGATATAGAATTTCAGAAATTAACGTTATCGAAAAAATAACAATCGATAATGGCGGAAATCCTAAGTTTATTTATTGCTCAAGTGTGAATGTTGACGCACAAATGTGCCATAGCAAACACAAATATATGGCGCGGTAAACACGAAATTTTTTTATCTGCTGTTCAGGTAAAATCGTAACTTGCTGCATTAGCATGATACTCTAATGATAAATCTAAGGAAAGGTTTCCCAAGTCTCGGACAATACATACATATTTACAAAGTATATTCTTTGTTAATGTTGCGATCCTTAAAATGTTTTTTACGCGATAAGTTAATTGTTATATATCGCGCGTATCACAGTAATATAATTCTACAAAGTTATTTCTCACCGTTTTTTAGATACAAACAAAATTTGTAAGATGAGGATTTATCTAATAATATTGACTGACACTTTATAACTCCAAATTGGAAGATTATAATAGATTGAATCCGTAGTTCGTAATGCACTGTAACGTGACATTTGGTGATAATTGTATTGATTTCAAAAAAACATCCATCCATCTATCGATTCGAACATTGGAGATGGTACGCGCAAGTTTTTTTATTTTTACTTATTTTCCTTACTTTAGACTCAATGATGTAGCAACAGTTGTAACGATACTATACCTAATAAAACTTCTCTCGGAAGAAATGAAACATTATAACTGACACGAAATACAGATTACCTACATTCTCCAAACTCAGCTGCGGCAATAATTTCCGATAATTAGTAACGATTCTGGAAGTCAATAATAGCACGAGGAGATACACATCAGAAACTCGACAGAAACGCGACAAAGAAACGTCTTCTTGATGTCAATGTGATCAATTATTAGGAGCTATTATCTGTAACTCTCGCGGCGGGAGATACAACCTATTATTACGAATTGTATTTCACCGTGTTCGACGCTGCCCGTGGTAATTGTTTACGCTGAACTCTTGTGCAGTGGTCATCTTTATAACTGTAATTAACGTTCTGTAGGCATTAACGTTCCACATGTTTCTCTTATTATACGCGACTACCACTATCTCGCGACTACTACCTTTGCCAGCGATTATCTCTTTCTTCCATTTTTTTTTTACTTTACGGTTGACCTGTTAACGATCTTTCACAATGTATCTTCAAGGAGATTCAGCAAGAATAAAATTCATGAATACGTACAACATTTGGTCCGACATAAAATTAATTAACGCCTGGATGGTTCGCAATTTATGACAATTTTAGATAAACAAATATTTTATTCAAATTGTTAAATCTCTCTTATCCTCGGTAGTAACAACAAGTAAGAAACTTTTATGACGAGACAGTTAACGCTAAAGAGAAGATCCCGCACTCGGCAGCGATTGTTTATGACTCACAGTTTCAACAACAAATAACAATTCGTCTGGTGATTATACCCATTTGTACGTTTCTCGAACCGCCGCACTGTTGCTAGCGTACGTTACTTTCTATTAACGGCATCAGGTTCGTGGGACACTCGCGCGTGTTCTACGCGACAAAGGCTTTCCGCGTGGCGTTCTGCGGCGCAGAAAATCGCTCCCCGCAAAAGATCGTTAGTCTCGTTTTCCTCGAGTCCTACACAAGACGGGCGATCGTAGGTAGAAGTCGGCGGCTAATGACTCGGGCCATGCTCGCCGCGATATATAACGTACGTGGGAAACGTGGCATGGTTCCGTCCGTGGATTATATAATATTCAATTTTAGCATGCGTGCGACCCGTCTTAATCCAGCCATTACGTCTAATTGGTTGAGATTAGCTAATATCCCCCGTAGTGATTAGGCCGTGTGTCCGCGACTCGTTTCAGAGATTGAAACCAATTCCCCGGAGCGTACGGCGCACTATGACGATCGAACGACTCTCGATCCTGGTGATCGACTGATCGATCGGCTATAATGTCGTAGAGGGAAACTCGAGAGGGATTTCTACCGGTGCACCGCCCGTGCAACCGTCTTTACATCGGCGTTCAGGAATGTTGAGAATTTCCTGCATTGTACCATCGAAATACAATACGATTGAGATACGGAGAATTCTTTTATTTTAAACGTAAGTGATCTTGGGAAAAACATAAATTAGTAGATACAATTTTAAGTGATGTCATTTATGCTTAAATAAAAATGCAGATAAAAAAATTTATTAAAAATTTGACAAAGATGCAGTATCTAAAAATGTAGACATTGCCTCGTAAATTCCTAAAGTGCACTTTGATAAGTATTACAATATATACGGAATAGCGCAATTAATTACGTTTATACGTCATGTAATAGCGTGTGACGTGGAATCGATTAGCGATGTGATCGCTTAATGGCCCGATTTTCGCATCTGCGACGCATTAACATTTGACTTCAATACGTCCGTTCACCTCGTAGAAGCGAAACGATTTTCTAATCTGGCAGGAAGATTCAAAATAATTACGCGAATGTTGCATACGAACTTTCTCTTTAATGCATTACAATCACGTGCGTTTGCTAAGCACACAGGATAACTGGTATATGAGTTGTATCGCGGCTCGTTTGAATTATTGTACGATAGAAGAAAAAGAGAGAGACGGTTAATTATAAAATAAAATAATGACCGCTCTTTTTAGATGGGTTTATGATTGATTGACAAGCTACACAAGAAAACCGAACGCTGTTATTTTTCGTTTCTTGGGATCGTTCACTGTTTCTCAAGGAAACGCTATATAAAAGCAGCCGCGCTGAAACGCATGCATGCACGTGTAAACTAGCCATTATGATGGACCATTCACACACACCATCCAGGTGTGTAAACAAGAGACATCACCTCCTTTTTGACAGGAAACGGCCAGGTGAAGTTTGTCACCCTCCTACCTTGGAATTGACTCTATGGACACTAAAGATTGTAACGCAGAAATCGTCGAAGCATAATGGTTTTTTCGTTTTTGTTCCGATGAAAAAGATCCGAAGATAAAGGAAAATCCACGTATATAAATCCGAGTGTAAATTTATGAAGAAAATAGAATAAACCACGAAAATATGTATCGATATGAAATATGAATATTTTATGGTGCATATTAAAATTAATGTTGCGTCGTGAACACATAAATTTGTGTAATAAATATTAATATATTTACAAAATAATATGAAAATAAATAATAAACAAAATAAAACTAATAAAAATAATCTTACAAATTTTTTTATCGTTCCCCCCCTCCATTATTTATCATTATTTTATTATCATCATTCACTATTACTATTTTTAAGTTATATACTATTAATAAGTAATATTTCCTCCTTAAATATTTTTTACGATGTTCAATCACAGCATTCGCACGAATTTGATCCGCGACACATCGTTACAAACGCGAAATGACATAATCGGCAACGTCGGCACCGATAACTGCGGCAAGCATGGCATGCAGTTATAAAATGACGGTTGGTAATATAAAAGAAAGAAAGCGAGTCCTTCCCTGAATGGATTCGGCCAGGTATATCCTCGAAGGAGCGCTGATGGAACGAGATACAAAAGGGAGGGAGAAAGGAAAGTAGCGGTGCAAAATAAAGATCAGGTCATAGCGTTAAAACGGGTCGGAAATGATTTTGTAAAATAAATTTGCTAGCGAACGATGACCCTGTGAGTGAACCCTAGTGACCGATCAGGTATGTACGGAATTCCCATAGATTAGCCACTACTTGTGGAAGCTTATACATACGCATTTACCACTGTGGATATATAGAGAAGAAAAGATTCGGTCCGGGTTTTCCAAGAATTAATGACAGATGAGCTTTGCCTGCGGGACATAATGTTAAGCGCGTCCTGCGGGGGTCCTGCCACCCGCACTCGGTGAGCCGGGATCTGAAATCGAGATTCCGGTAGACCGATCAGAATTTATCGAGCAGGCCTCATAACTGCATTTTATAGCACTGGACTCGGAGAATATGGATCCACCTTGCCCGGGAGAACGATTCTCTTGAAACTTGATTTTGGCCGGATTATTCTCGGGGAGCTCTCTCTCTCTCTCTCTCTCTCTCTCTCTCTCTCTCTCTCTCTCTCTCTCTCTCTCTCTTCTCTCTTCGCGGAAGATCCCGAACGCATCGCGTCTAATGACGAGTATAAAAACGGTTAGTCGAGAGGGAACGCGGTTTATCGCCGTATCCGTGTGAATGATCTTCTCTTAAGCATATGGAACACGATGGAAATCGTAAATAAACGTAATCTACCAGCGAGTGATAAATATTTCACGGCACGTTTGCCCTGTGTACCCGCGCGCGAATCAGCATCTAGATTTTACAGCGTTTATAGAAGATCGCGCCTTATTTCTCGGCAGGTGTTTTCACGCAGGTGCGTTATGTATGCCGCAATTTTTATGCCCAACGCGGAAAAATTTATTATCTCGTCTCGGGCGCATTAGCGCCGGCGTGCCGGTTACTACGCGCGTTTCCTTGAGAGGAATGCGAGGGAATTTATTAACGACACGTCATTTCGCCGATCATTAAAAAGTATCACGCTGATTCCTGATCGCAAGATAATGTCGTCGCACTTGCGAGCTTTATCGCGGGAATTAACACTTTCGCGATAAAACATGTTATAAATAGGTACATCTCGTTGCAATTTGTTACAAAACTTTTTTATGCATATTTCTTTACTTGATTAAATATTAATATGCAAGAAATATATCTCAATAAAATAAAACGGATCTATCTACGTGACATCTAATACGTTGCACTTACTATCGCAATATTAAGATTGATTGAAAGAAGTCGGATGACGGAAATGATAAGATAATAATTAATCATGGAAATGTCTAGACCACTGCGAGTTGTTATCGTTTTCATTTAATATGTCAAGCGTTTTCTTTCAGTCTTTTGATAAACGATGAAGCGCAAGAAACTAACTTGATTAATTAAATAATAAACAAAATTAATTAAATCTTAAAAAAGAATTTTGAATACAATGTTAAAATAAAATTAAAATTGATTGATAGAAAGTCAGTAAGAGAAGACAAGCTGGATTTCTAGAATTGAAGAAAAATCTTAACTCGATTCCTGTAAACCTGGGTCGATTCGACTCAGGCAAAAATTCCAATTGTTAATTATTTTGAAACCAAGGAAAAGGGCGAATCCTACCCCCACCCTAAAAAATTGTACTCTGGAGGGGAACTCTCAGGTAAAATTTCAAACTGCAAGTTCGCAGCAAGCCATCCTGGTGACCACATGAAGTTAGCGTTAGGTCGAATCGACCTACGTTTACAGGAATGTGTTGCCGAAAAAACATTTACATGCAGGAATCGGGTTAAGTGTAGTATTATGAGTGTTATGTCTTTTATCTTATCTGCATTCTTTATAATCTGTTTATAATTAATTATATTTATTAAAGTTTATCAATTTTCATTATAAAAACTGGCTAAAATAAACTGCTGATTATGCGAAATTTACAAAGCAACGCGCAATACGTTACCAAAATATTTTATTCACGTGATAAGACAATGGATATAATAATGAATTTTATAATAATGAATAAAGTTATTTAAATCTAAATTTTTTATATTAATATAAAATTGAATTATTGAGAATTTAATAATCATGATATATTTTTTAAATTTATAATATTTACATATACAATTCATTTGTATGATTCGTAATACGTAATCCCGTAACAGGCTCAGCGCGTTAAATTATATTCGCATTCTTGCTGCATCGAACTAATTTTGCTGCATTAAAAGTTGATGCTGATATGGATATAATTACAAGCAACGCGTTATCTTGATGCTGTATCTTCGTCGTACGAGAGATTACTATATCCTTTGGCTATTCCACGTCTCGATAGATGTATATTGTGAGTGTATACGTAGCTATGCATGGCAAACGCAGGATATAGCGAGTAAATAAGGGTACTGGCCTTATTTGCTTGGGAACGTAGCCTAAAGGAAAGACGGATAACACGTACGCAGGTTACTCTCGCCACCGAAGTTCCCGACTTCTCGAAGAGAGATAGCTGGTCAACCAATTAGAGTCTAGCTAGGCTGGGCATTTTTACGTTCCGAAATATCATTAAAGCAGTGCTCGTGTATATGAAAAGTATGCTGCACACGAGGCTCTTAATTCGATTCTAACTGCTTGCCAGGTGGCGTTGGAAAGTTGGGCTTGAAATCGTTCGCGTTCTACGGTCTGTATTATTATTTGCCGTAATTATAAAAAAGAAGTTTCGGTGCCGATAAATACTACGAAAACCCTAGCTTCGGATCCTGTCAAATTGTCCGATTTTCGATAGTGATAATGAAACCTGTTTTCACATCTATTATCCGCTTATATCTGTAATCTGCATCGCGTGATATCGCGGCCATTACTACATTTCGTATATTATACGAAATTTTATACATTACGTGTTATTGTTAAAATCTGGCGAATACGCGTGGACGGTCCACTGTAATGCCAGCTCGTTAAAACGTCATGCGCGGGCAGACGGTGCGTCGTGTCGCAGGACGTCGCAGCGAAATAATATAAAGAAGGCGAGTACGAAATAATAAATATCGCCGTCCGGAGAGAACGCACAAAGAGGACGGTGCCGTAGGGGGGCTGGAGGGAGCGAACAGCAAAAGAGAAGATCAGGAGGGAACGATAGACGAAGTGAGACGGACTTTATGTACACGAGACGGTACACACCGGATATACGGATATACGGCCCATATTACAGACTGCTAGTGCACACTTGCCGGATTTTATAAGGCGCTTAAAATTTTATTCGTTATAAAATTGCCATCGCGCATACCCCACCTAACCTCCCCCTCACTCCTGTCGCGCCGGGCCGTTCTTTCCCTCCCCTCGGATGCGCCCTGCAAAATTTTGCCGAGCCGAGGGTGGAGCAACTTTCGCAGCCGTGTGCAGCCCTTCAATCTCTGTAACGTTCATAATAGCGGCGCGACGTGTGCGTCGTCCACGACGTAAGCTCCCTTTTTGCGCGATCTAATTTGGCGAAAAGACTTTCTGAATGTCGCACAGGTTTATCTAGGGACAAGAGAAAACGAGGGTTTTAAGTTTATTTTTACTTACAGATTCCGATTATTATAGTTTCAACCAGAGCTAGACGGTCGCAAATTATGGTTGTAATGAAAAATTATCACATTATAACATTAACAGAAGAACATTTTAGTTAACGTGCGTGTCTAATTCATAGCGAAAAAAATACAACTCGTTATAGGACTAACGGTCAGTTGCACCAACGTTCGTTCGGCTTTGAGTGAGATGTGTGTCTTTATTTATTTAGAAAGAAAGATGAAGATTTAGGTTTCGCTTAAAGAGCCAAAATAACGTTAATGCAAATGGGCCTAAGATAGTTTTGTATTCAAGAAATTCGTTGGCAAGACGAATGATGAGCTCAGCTAAAGAAGAATGGTAGACTCGGATTTCTTTTAGAGAAGAGGGTGGTTTAAAACCGGGGATCTAAAGAAGCAAAGGACGGTTAGGCCGTTCTCACCATTACGTATTGTTACTGAGTTATATTCGAATGACTGCATTTGAATTAGACTTAATTTTTCTGGGAAAAGAAATTAAGCGAAAATGACGAAGCGTCGAACAGGCCGAGCGTATCTTCCCGAAAAGCTCTTTTTTTTTAATCTTTAAAATATTCGCCACGGTTGCCTACTACTACTAACACATCACGGCATTTCCATGATATTTGAAAAACTTTTCACGTGTTTAGTCTGGTTTTGAAATTATGAAGAATCCGAGGAAAGCGGAATTCACAATAATACAAACAATCTGCGTAAAAATAATACGCTTATTATAATCAATTTACATTATTACTAAATGTTAATTGATTTGAAAGTTCTGCCGCTCGTGCGATAAATTGTAATGTTTTAAAAATACGTCACTGCAAGAGTAATATAATTACTCAAGACTGTCTCGCGAAAGCTACTTTGAGGAGAGGCGAGCTTTGGTTTTACGACTTCATTGCAATTCTAGCAAATAATCGTGAAAGCCATTGTTCAAGGAACGGACAGGACTCGTAAGTCGTAAGTTGCGCGACCGCTTTAATTTCTGATAATAGAATTAATTATGGAGAAATACTTCCCCTGAAGGACTCGGCCTGATTTCGATCCTTCGCTCGCTCGCGCTCCTTCCCGCTTCGCTATGTCTCGGTCTCGGGAGGGCGACCCGCGTCCCTCGGGCTGCAACCAGTTTCGAACAGTTCGACGGAAACCAGTCGAGCGAGAGGGAGAGAGCGCACTCGCAGCTCACAGGAGGGACTTACGGACACTTGGCCGCTCAATGGCGCGAATTTAAGAGCGCCAGCCGTTATGCTTCTCATTCGTTAGCATAAATTAATTATTTTTCAGAGACGCGCAGCGGGGGAAGGGGATCGTAGCCAGGGGCGGTCTGACCTCGCTAAAGACCTCGATCCCCGAACGTTCGTTGCTCGATGGCTTGTTGCTGGCGCGCGGAAATCGAGACGCCGCATTGCGGACCTCACGGTTGATTGTCCTCCGCTAGGACGTTAAGGCCCATTAAATAAAACGAGAAACGTATCTACACAGATTCTTTTCATTACACATTTAATTGAAGGCAACATCTCCTTTTCGATTATCAATTCTATTAAATATCTTTTGATAATTAAGAATTAAATTTAAATATTAATCGCTGAAGTCTGCTGAGATAACTGAAGAGATGAAATACTGTAACACAGGAATTACCGCACATAATATATCTCAGCAAATGATTATTAAATTATTATCAAGAATTAAAACAATTCAAAATGTCTATAAATTAAAACAGAATTGGTTCAAGCAAATCGAAACATAAGAAATATTTTAATTATAATATCGTCGCAACATTATCACGTTACGTGCACAGGTTTCAGCAAATTGATATAATCCTGCATCTTGAATTTGAAATCTGTCGATGGCACACGAACTTCAATAACACTGCCGCCAAATTAACGGTTTCAGTGTTTCGTGATACAACGATCGGTTGAAATGCCGCATTAGCGCGGCCGCGAGGACGTATCGCTTTCGAAATCGCGGATGGGTTTTCAGGTCGCGGCCAGTTCGTGCGCGCACGGGCGCGCACAATAAGCGAAGTGGCTTTAGATTGGGCTAATTAATTAATGCGCACGTCCTGTCCCGTCTAATTATCCCGTTTGTCAGTTCTACTGCCGTTCGCTACGCCGTTAATGCGTGTACAGCTCTCTCTTTCTCTCTTTATGCTTCCCGTTCTGGCGCATACCGCGTGTCGCCTCCTCGTCTTTCTAATTATAATCAGGCTAATTGTGACGTCAGGCAGGAAGCTACACCTAGAAAAATCTGTCTGACGCGCGTACGCGCTCGCGAGAAGCCCGCAGCGGTCACATTCTACGATCGCTCTACCGCGATACCGATCTGACGGGTGCAGATGTACGCCCGCGGAGAGAAGTCGTTCGAATAATCGAACTTTCATTTGTACTTATTGGAAACTTGCGGTATTCTCCCGGCACGGATATGCCTGCCACGCATTCATGCGTCTGCAGTCTTCATTTTGGAAGTGGCCGATCAATTAATTCGACTCTATGCTTGGACATTTAATAAGAATCATAATAATCGTGCTATTCTTTATTCAGCTAGTACGAATTTGAAATTTTTATTTACTTTCAATTTATGAGATGTTACAAAAATATTGGAGAATCGTAGAAAGAGTGCTTGAAGTATCAAAATTTCTCAGGTCTGTGAAGTTTGTATCCAAAAATGTAAATTAATAAGGCATTTAATTGTCTACAATTTTTTCACATTTGTTCATTTTGAAAAAAAAGTTTCATCATCAGCATTTCTAAGTTTTTTAAATTATATGAATTATATTAATTAAAACGCTTAGATAAAGTGAGAAGAAGCATGTAAAATAATTTCTGATAAATTATTATCTAATAATTTTACAAATCTGAATCTCCCAATTGTGATCTGAAATGTTCTTTGTTTGACATCTTTGAAATACCTTAGTTATTTGCAAAAATGATTTTTATACGTATTCTTTCGTTATCTAATTCTATACGATATGAAAGTAATGGAGTGGACAAATGCTAAAGAGACTTCTGCTAGTTTAATCATGTAAAATATTCCGTTGATGAAGCAGAGTGCGTAATATTCGAGATCATCGAACGGCATTAATATTTTTGTCCGCTACGTCGCGTAACGAGCATATGTACTTATACCTGACACACAATAATGTATGCGACATTATCTCACTCGCGCTCCCGCCGATCGAGAAATTATTCGACGTCGTGGATAGAGCGTCCGTATTTTCCGCCACGTAGTTCAGTCGGGCAGATAATTAGCAGTTACCGCGGGCTCGATCGCTCGGGCTCGGATGCGCCTCCTCGCAAATAGCCTCGAATCTCGCGGCTCATTAATTTCGAAGAATCCACGTGCGCGCAGCCGTTCTCTCGCGCGGCTTGACGGAAGCGTTATGGGTCGCAGTAAAAGAACCGTCTCTCTCTCTCTCTCTCTCTCTCTTTCTCTTTCTCTCTCTAGCCTCCGGTGGTAGGCTCGAATTTGAATTGGCGATCGCGTCGATGATCGCCACGATGGGAAAAAAGCAGCGATGCGTATCTAGTCGCTCACCGGCGATAGTTCTATGCGTGCCTATGCACGTAACAACGGCTATACAGGGTGTCATTTTCAAATTTGAATTATATGACTCGATGCAAGAATCGAAGATCGTGAGAAAAGATACAATCGACAAAAATACGTTAACGTGTCTTTTTATACTTCGCGATCTTGAGGCAAAAAAGTTAAGTACATTTCGTTACATCGCGTATTCTTTGTTTCTTCCGTTAATTATAGCGATAGCCGAAGATGTCTTCTCGCGAATACACCTTGTATACTCATCCGCTATTTAGCTGATAGCACAAATACGGATCGGGAGTTAGTATCTATTCCGATTGCAAATTTTCTATTTGAATTAGTACACGCGATCGACGAGAGCGATTCGCGCGTAGAAAATTCCGCGCGATGTTTAACGATTATTATAGTGAATTAAAACGGGATAAGATAGTGGCGATACGACGCGGCAATGTGTTATTTTAATTTAATATTACACTCGCGATAATGCCACGCCCACGTTCGGTGCTCGCCAACTGGTCGGTGCGTACGTTGTTACAGACCTCGCGAATATACGTACGTACGTACGTGCGCGAATATACGCGCGCGCGTGTAACACACGGACGCGGATACGCGTCTAGATTCGATATGGGAGTACATATGTCGAATCTCGAATATACCGCGCACGAGACGAAGCTCTGCACCGCGTCTCCGGATCCCGGCGAGGAGACGCCTGGAATTCGAATGAATGAGCACGGATCGCAAGTGGGCGCAAAAGTCGAGGGAGGAATAGGAGAGGAACGAACGGGACGGCGAAGGGCGAAGATGAATTATGGAGGAATGCGGCGAAAAATGTTCCGCGCCTCGATTTGCTCACGCACTTTCCCACGGCCACTGTCGAGAGGCAACTTCCGTCGCGGCTTCGTAACGATCGGCATGCAATTTTGAAAAAAAAAAGTAGTAAAAATGTAAGACGAGCGTTCGCTCGACCGTGTTTCAGTACGCAGTTGAATCTTGTAACGTTCATTGCTGCGTGAAGTGAGAAATTATTTGGTGGCGAAGAGAAAAAAAATCTATGGAGAACCGAAGATTTCAATCGAAAAATTCGAGCTAAACGAATTAGGCGGTCACACTAAATTGACGCGATAAACGATAACTACACATTTAGAAACAAATAAGAAAGTCCGATGGAGAAATATCGCGAACTTATTAGAACTTATCGCAATCCGATTGTAGCGAGACATAATCGTGTTAAGGTGACATTTTGATAACAATATTTCTTATCGTTACTATTTTTTAATAGTATGAATTTTTCAAGCGTAACATTTCTCCGAGGATTTTTAGAATCGTGCAGTTTACTGTCATTAACAAAAAGAAGTCAATGTCCACTTTAATAATATTGCACACGCTTAAAATACTTTCCAGCAATGAAAGGTTTAAAAAAGAATATCTGACAGGAAACTGCTAATACTCGATGCATTAGCGACTGCTGTAAATTAATTTGCCGGGCAAGAATGTAACGAATGCTGCGTGAATAGTTCGCCATTTGACACGGTATATGAAATATAGCGGGATAATAGGAGAGTATTCTGATAAGAGCACGACAGCGATTAATGCGACAGGTGAACAGTCTTTGGTAATTTCTAACGTTGTTATCGGTTACTTTAATAGAAACGATCGGTTTCCAAGAAAACTCAGTCCATAATTAGCGTCCTAATACCTGTCGTTACGTAACATAATTAGCACGTGTAAGAACGGTTGACTAGTCGATCGACACCTAAATAAAAAATAACTTTCTACTTCTGACATATGTATAATTTTCGTCGATAGTCGGTCAATTTTTTTTTTGGCCCGGTTCTCTCCCTGTCAAACGCGCCTGTAAATATCGCATGTCGTTACGTGTATCAAAAATGGTACGTGGATCTTCGATCGGGCTAACCCACCGCCCGGTAAAAATAAAGAGTTATCATCGATTATCTATCTCAGAGGTAACCGCACGGGGGATTGGCGCAGCAATGTCCGATTATCAATTAAACAAACATTTTAAAATACTGCTTGTACCTGCGCCGGATGTAACGTCCAAATGGATGTGTTGTTGCACGGCGCGAAATACGTGACTTCATTGATTAATAATCAGCAGTTCTTGCGACATTTTTTAAGCGTAAATCTCAAATTTCAATCTTTTTATTGCAGAAATAAATATTTCAATGTAGTGTAGAATTGGTTTACATTTTTAATGTGTTAAGCAATATACATTATTGTAATAATTATAATAATTATATATATTATAAATATTATCAGAAAAATAACGGCACAAAATAATGACATTATTTTTTAAATATATTGTTAATTTAACGTAAAAACTTTCTAACTTGCTGGCTGTTGAACAAAGAAATTAATTGCATAATTCCTGTTAACATTTAAATATTAAGATATAAGATATGTATTTATCTATACGTAAAATCTTTTTCCAGTTGGAATGTTTATATCTGCCTTTATTTGAGATTTGTTCGGATAAAGAAAAGGCACACGAACAAAGATCCTATATTAATTTTCGACGGTTGAATCGTCATTATCGCAGACCTTCGAAATTTATGGCCTGCAAAATATAAGCTTGTCTAATGTTGCTATTTGAGTGAGAGAAGCGACTTCCGGCCCGAAGTGGGGCCCGGTACGCTATATATGCGACCCTTCTGACAAAACCTATAGATTCGAGCGGTGGCCCTGCAATATTCAACAAATCAAAGAAACCATGCATGGGACCATCCAATGCCCTTTCGATTCATTGGTGGAAGAGGGAAGAGGGGGGAGGGGCGTCAAAGGTTTAGTTATTGTGATGGAAGAGAGGGTCCGTCCGATCCGATTGGCCAAGTCTACATCTAGGAACAGGTAGAATTCACAACACTGTCCCAGATTTTTCTTTTCACCCTTTCGGGCCCTGTGTATGAATCGACGGACAAACGGAGGTGCGGTGCGACCTTTTAAAGACCGCAACGTACTTTAATTGTATCAGCAGGGCGAAAAGGTAGAGCGGAGATGAGAGCTCACCGGAGAGAGGGGCTCATCGTGTATCACGTATTTTAAGGTATTTGGATCGTGAGGGGTGCGGGCACTGTTTCTATTATTGTCTCAAAAGGGGGCGCCCCCTTCTTCCCTTCTTCTTATTCCCCGAGGAAGCCCCCCTCCTCCTCCTCCTCCCTTATCCAGCATCTCCTAATTCAGTATCGCGCAAAGGAACCGATCCGCGCGTGCATTCACTCTGCGGGCCCCTGCACTACGACACCAAGTGACAGAGTTCGCTTCTACGGGATATATCTGTCTAGGGCAAAGACAGGCCCCGGGTATAACAATGCCCGGAATTAAGGGCATCCGTGTGCTGGGTGTGGGAACATCTCGGGTGAAACACAGAGAGGTAGCATGCGCGTGATCCTCGCAGGTATGCATGTTAATGCCGGCAAGGACTTCCACAGTTGTGTTATTTCGAGCAAGGACCAGGAATGAGGATGCGAGTAATAGGGACGGGTGGGAGAACTCGTGCGAGAATCGTTTTCCCATGGCTCGCGAAATCAATAGTCGGTGCGTTGACGGTTGGCCTTCACGGTCTGATTTTCGATTTCGAATTTCCCGATGGCGGTTTCCGCGGTTCGATACGGACTCCCTCCCGCCCCGGGATAATCTGTTATGCTTTTTTTCTCTCTCTCTCTCTGTCTTTCTCTCAAAGGAAAACAGGTATCCTCGCCGCCCGAAAGGGGTGACAAGTGTACGGGTCTTAGCGAGCGACGCGGAAAGGTAAGACCCGGGCGCGGGTACCCTCGCAGTGGGAAATTTGAATTTGAATCCCGATCGCGGTCGGTCGCGTGCGGTCACGGATCTCGGAATTTGCATATGGCCAAGCACGTAAAAGGGGATGACGAAGTGGAGCGCCCCTTGTGAACGGCGACATGCTTCGGTGTGCTGAATCTCGAGGACCTAGATCGCCGATGCAGGAGCTTTGTCTCGCGTGCACGACGGTTATTCTGATCGAGGAAGGATGTGACTTTTGTGTGCTCGCACCTTTGATAGAATTCCTGCAGTCTTCAAAGGTCGTGTTTTGCTTGAAATCGCGGCTCCGCAAATAATTTTGGTTTGTAAATATACATGAATACCAGATGATCTTAAAAGAATATAATATATAGAGATGGCAAATTTTAAAAGGACTAGTCTCGATTTTTCACTAAAAAGTCGAGACATCAATAATATCTGACTTACAAAGTGTTGGAAATCTATTTTCATGAATCGAATCTCGAGGGAACAATCAGATAAATCGCGTTTCTCATGTAAAACAAACGAGTTATGTAAAATGTTTGTCTAATCATCTCATATCTAGTGCTCACGCGCGTTCACCTTAAATAAATTATTCGTTCGAACGACAAAGGCGGCCCTCATCATATCCGGCTCGTGTTGGAATTTGAATATTTTTTCCCCGTCCACGCGAGCCGCGCGCCTTCCATCTCGCCCCGGATCGCGTAGCGATTTTCGATGCGCAGACACGTGTCCGATGAAACGTCGATTCTAATTCTAATCTCCGCGCGCGACGGATTTGAATACTTCCTTCCTCCTGACGCCGCACGATCCTGCGCGCGCGCGTCTAGGATATAACCGAGGACACGCGACCGCATTTGAATCACATTCGAATTCCGCCATGGACCCACCGGCGATTTGCATCGTTTCTGATTTCCACTCTTAGAATACAGCGCGCTACTTTGCATGATTTGCTCGCTTCTTAGAGGCACGAGTCCTTTCTATTCGTATCTCGAATCCACCGCGCATACAGGGGGATATTGCATAAGTACCTGCATCTCAAGCATGGAAAAAAATGGAAATTTGTATAATATATGGGGATCAAAAGAGAATATTGATGTAAAGAACGGGACAAAAAATGTCAAAAGAAAAACATCTATTTAGGACAATTGCTAATTGATCACATAAAAATCAACATGTGCTCTTTCCCTCCCAAAAGAAGAAAAAAAGTAATTTTTTTATATTTACATTCAAATATGTTTACATTTCAGATCTTCGATGATAATCCTCCATAAAATACCTATCATTACCTGTAAGTTTGTATGTCATTTTATATTTCCATAATTCAAACGATGGGTTGAAATATATTTATTTATATAACGGGCAAAAGCATTAAATCGCTAATTACCTATCTTATTAAAAGGCACGTTAGAATATCCCCGCGGATCTCGATAAGGTCGTAAAACGTCTCGATTCAAATCCACGCCCGTGCTATCGAGAGTGTAGAAGGTCGTAAACGAAATGTTCGGCCCTTCTCTCCGATTTTAATCGCGTCCGTCGACATCCCTCGGGAATTCATTTCCGTGCGAATGGGAAAGAAGGAGAAAAAGAAAACGCGGCCAGCGCTCGCAAGGCACACACGAGGCCCTCGCTACAAAAATTTACCGCGATCAACGCAGACCGAACACGTTGCGAACAGTGAATATCTTGACTTTCGCGCTCTCTCTCTCTCTCTCTCTCTCTCTTTTGTGGGCAGCGCACCTTTTCGCGGGGGACTCATCGATAGCAATAACTGTCGATCGATGGCGCGATTTCGCGTCCCTGCCCGTCTGCCCGCTCGCCTTGGCTAGCCCGTTCCTTCCCCGGATCTTTTTCCCGCGGCGATTTTTATCGCGTTAACGAAGTTCCCGCGCCGTTTTACAACCGGCACGGAAGATCGCTGGATGACGATAGTAATAATTGTCGTACGTATGGCCGATCGATCGACCGTTCGGCGTTCCCCCTTCGAGGTCGCCTCCGCGATATTCCACGGGTTCCGCTTAACGGCCGCGCGGCCCGGACCACGGACCTGGGCTGTCTTCCGACGACGAGTATGGAAACCCGTGGGTGACAATGCTAATAATTGTACGGCCGTACCTGCATCCGAATGGAGTCGCTGAACGGCTATTGAGGGCCCGCCGCGCCGGTTACGTTCGATGATTTTTGTTGAGGAAGGGCCGTACGTCTGTCCCCGGTGAGATTCGTGGGTGACAATAACGATCTCAGCTTTACAACGGGCGTGTCGACCCGCGACGTTCGTCTGACACGTTGTACTTTATATACAATACGACAGTCGCGCAGAAATGGGAATATGCAGCAGCGACGCGCGACCATCTTCTTCCGGGAAAGATGAAGGACTCTTTGTCTGCGAACGGCGAGTATAAGAATCTCAGACAAATAAACATTATTTTGCTTTGATAAAATGATTTTTCCTACTACATTTTCGCGCATCGCGTGGCGACGTAAATAAATTGAAATCTGTAATTCCTCGTGTATAAAGCGGATACGTATGTAATGAGCAATGTATCAAGAATTTTTTACATTTATTTTCCGATTTTTGATCGACATGATTTTCAACGTTGTACTTTTGTTTAGCGTTCCGCAGCATCCTAGGAAAGTACAATTGTATGACGTTTGTATCTACATGACACACCGCGCCGTCGCACAATGGATTGTTATGGTTTCATCTGCTCGAAAGTAGGCTCTCGGCCAGGAGGGCGAGTATAGGTATAGAGGATCATGCAAAACAGACCGGGAGTGAAAAATCAAAATGATGCAAATGCGATCGGCATGGCGCGACCCGGCACGAGAACTCGAGCGATATTCAAATTCCGAATCGTCGCGTGTCGCTGAGGACGACCGCAGATTTATGCGAAAGGCAGGGCTTTATGTCGCGCGAGATAATAAAATTAGGAATGACGCCGTGTCTCGATCGAGAAACGTTCGATTATGCTCTTAATAAAACCGACTGCTTTTTACATTCTCGATCAAGGGGTCTCCCTTACAGGAGGAAAAGGTACCACACACGTACGTACTCGGCGACACGTGGACCTTCAACATCAATGACGACAACGACGGCGACGATGACGACGAGAACGACGATAACGGTTGAAATCGATGCAAATGGTCTGCGCGTCCGTGACGAATTTCGAATTATGTTTCTAGTTTACGATCGTGCGCGGCAGCACGCCTCATAAATATTTATTAGAAAATATCTGTCCGTAAGTTCGTAAATCTGTTTTATCAAATATCCGTCACCGAGCGCGCAGCGAGGTTCGATATAATCAATAAAAAAACGTTATTTTTATCTAGCCTCGGTTTTTTAAAACGGGCAAATATCAAAAATTGACAATAAAAGCTAATTTTCTTCTCCTATGATAGTAAATATAAATTCGTTTATATAATATTTCGTTACAAAAATACTCCTATTTATATTTCAAGTTTTTTTCAGTAAAGCTACACAAGCCGTATCTGCAGACCATACAATGTAAACTAAGCAATTGATAATGTGTAAAATTAGATAATCGTCTATAATAAAATATAAGTAAATAATTGTAAAGTTTTGATAAAATTGAATATTGTGAAATATTAAAAAACTGTGCTAAAATACTGTTATCGAATTTGACTGAAAAACGGTCAATTTTTTTTTGTATAATTACTGTTTGTCAGAATTAACTTAATTTATTTTCGAAGGCTAAATAGCGTTATTAGATAATTTATTTTGTGCGTGCGCACTCCATTTTGACATAAAATCCGAAAAGTCGTGCCACTGTATGGGGTGGAGGTGGTTAAATTTAAAAATAAAGAATTTTAAAAATCTACTGAAAAGAGAAATAAACTGATATCATGATCATGTGATTTAGACAGCCAATCAGACTGCATCATTACAGACTACTTTCGCATATTATCTGATTCATCTAGGATCAGAAAAACATTTTTAGTCTAAATTCTCTACTGGATGCACCCAGACTACTGGAAATTTAACCTCATATAAACTATACCTGTGAAAAATAGGGAAAAAATAGTATTCTGTGTAGACGAGCAAAGTGATTTTATCAGGGAATAGTTGGACTACAGTGCAATATGTGTAACATCGAATCCCGTAGAATTGGCAGTTATATAATAGTTATAGCACATGGTCACGGCGTTCGCATGGTGAAGAAATTGCGGAATATCGCGAAGTCCAAGTGAGAAATGCTTTTCCTACTGTATTATTTGATGTAGCAGCGAGACAGCGCAAGTTTTATGTTATCAATTTCTGTTTCAAGATTCTATATCATGATAATCACATTTTTTTCAATTTGATAACTGATCTCAGATATGCATCCTACAAAAATATCTATTATGTAAAATACTTTACAAAAGTCTTAGAAATTAGAGAGGCAAAATCGACGCTCGAATTCCCGATTGGTCGACCATGTGTCGTAAAATGTGTCAGACGATTGATTGATATCTCGATCCGAAGGTACCATATCGGCTTTAGATATTCGTTCTTGAGATAGTCGCGGTTCAACACTAACATTGACTGATTACGTCGCATTGCCGTCGCGTAGCGTGTCGCATTTGCATCAGGGCGATCGCTATCTGGATTCACGGCGTATCCGAAATAACCACCACCGGTGGCGCGGAGCCCGATTGCGAAATCCAGATCGGTGCGCGCGAGCACTCGGATCCGCGCGCTCGCGCTTACGCGAATTAAAATCTTTGGCGGGAGCGACGTGTAGCTACGTCGGTGTCGGTACTCTCTCGGGGAATAAGTAATCGTCCAACAACAACGGCGAGCCTCTCCCGCGATTGCCGTTTACAGGTTTGCACCATGCGAACGGCCTCTTGAAGCTTTACGGATACTTAACACGATATTCTCCGTTGTTTCCCGTGATACTGCTCGTGGCGCGGAGATATTTATCTGCCTGGCCAGGGATAAGTTTTGTCATATCGGCACAAGAGTTGCGGTTAAAAAAAATTTAACGGCTTCAACGATCTTTCATCCGTTGTATTTTTGTTGCAATCACAATTCATTCTCTGGCGAGTGTTTCATATCGATTTCTCGTTTTTTTTTTTGCCCACTTTTAATTATATGTATGTACATGTAGGGAGATAAGTAAATTCGTGTCTGTCTCGTGTCAAATTTGCGACTTAACGATCCGCTAACTAATTATACGTGTGTTTCTATTATGTCATTGCGGGACGACGGGCGCGATGTTATCCTGACAAAACGGGAGGTTTCGCCGGCGTAGATGAAAGGAATGCGACAACGGCGGGGGCCGTTCAATCTTCTCCTCGACTTAGCACGCACGTATACGCATGCGAGGGGAACACGCATGTAGCGCGCATGCAGTTAACCCGAGCGCCGGCCGACGTATCATTCGCCGCGCATTTTTCCCAGTTAAATCCGGCAATTAGGTAAATAAAGCTACCTGTCAGTGCATACCCGCGACTGTGGCAAATAACTCTGTAGCCACGCATAATCACGCGTGGTCGCCACTTGCGCGGATACGTGTATGTACGCCCGATGGGAACGGGCGGCATTAGCGTAGACCGCACTCGCCTTCGCTTCCTTTTTCTTCCTGCTCAAGTAAAAGCGTCCCCACACGTCGTCGTCAGGCAATCGCATGTAATGCTTGCAAGTATTGATTGATGCGTGGAGAGGACGCTTGTCCTCGAGAGAGAGAGAGAGAGAGAGAGAGAGAGATTTCCTTAGATATATGTATGTGTGTGGACACGATGGCCTTCCCGGATTTATTTTACGTTTTAGTCTCTTCTCTCCCCTTCTGAGTCTCCGACAGAGTTGAGGAATTCTGCGTCCACGGGCGCCTACGCCGCTGGATTCAAGTAAAACGTTTACAGTATTGTACAATTACCTAGACCGGGATTCCATGGTCCTGCCACACCTACACCTACGCCTCGACTTGCCCTGGCGGAGCGATACACGCGCATACGTAGCTATCCGGGTCCCGCTTATGCATGCACGCGCACTCGCACGCACGTGTGTGAGTACACGGTGCGTTGCAGCTTGGGTTAGGTGAAGTATAATGCGCGGTCGTGCAGCTTTCGGGGCCCGGAGGCGCTAACATGAAAATCGTATGGTAATGGGGTACCGCGTGGCTCCTCCAGCATGGGGTCGAGCTCGGGTGTAGGAGACCAGTAAGTCCACGGTATATAAGTCTAGGTTTCTTCCTAGTATTAGCGAACCGGGGGACTAGAATAGGAGAGTCGGCCCGGGAGGGCAGTCGGCGAAGCGCGGAATAGGCTGGGGATGAGGACTCCGTCGAGGCTCTCTCGAGGAGAGTCCGTGGGCTCGCGTGCCTCCGATAATTATACGCTCGAACCGAGTCTTGGAAGAGGGGAAAGAAAGAGAGAGAGAGAGAGAGAGAGAGAGAGACGAGGAGAGGGCGAGAGGTATGGAGGACTATCGAGTCTGCGGTTCGACAGGGTCGGAGTTGACCGGCGTCTAATCGATTCGCCGCCTCGACATGGAAATTTCTTCGAGGAGCCCGCAGGGCTACCCTTCTTCTGCAACACCTACCATCTCGGAGAACGCGGTCCCATCTACTTCCATCTACCCCCTCGTCGGTTTGTTCCCGCGCTCGCCCCCACCACCTCCGACCCGCAGGTTCGATGATCCGACGATGACGTACTCGTTTTGTACAGATTAGCCGCTCCTAACGCTCCATCCGGACATTTCGTGATCTCGTACTCGCGCGATGGATGTCAATCAGCCGGTCCGTTCCGTTAATTGACAGGTTGGCGATATAAACGGCTCCAGCGAGGCACTGATGTTTTCAGGAAGACGTAATTAAACTTCATTTGCGTGCTAACAACGCCCTATGTTGAACATATACCCGCAATTTTATCATCTTTCCCTTCGGCCTCCAAGTATTTCCAGTTTTAATCCCCGAGGCAGAATATATATACAAGTAACTCACTTAGCCATATAACCTCGGATAACATCCATAATCTCTATTATAAGCAAATACCATAAAACGATTATTATAAAAATGTGTAATAAATTATGTTTATACATAATTTAAATTCACCTAAGAAGATATATTTCTCCTCTTGTGACTAATCAACCATTTTTTTGTGTATAACAGAAATATGATAATTAAAATGAATAAAAATTAAGTAAATTTTATATTATATATAAATTATATAATAATGTTGGATAATATTTATCACATGTTTTAATAATATTTTTAAAGATACGGCTCGCTCTAATACTGAATAATTTCTGATTTTATCTTGAAATAAACTTCTCAAGTAAAACAAATGAAAAATTTTTAAAGTGTCTTCTTGTCAAGAGTAACGGTATGATTATGAGAATAAACTAGCGCTTTGCCGCTTAATCGATCCGCCTTCTTCGAATTTTCAGGCTTTAAATACCTCATTATGAGCTTTGCAGAGGTTTACGAGGCCCGCTGTCCCCGATTAAAATGAGCGCAATGAAACAAACGCTTTTAAAGTCACGAAGGCCGTTTACATTGTACATAACGAATTTCGTGACTTTGCAGGAAGCACGAAGGAATGAAGACAAGGCGGCGCGCAACCCTTAAAGTTACACCAACGAAACCCCCATGGACACTGAGCGCGTTTTCCAAGTAACATTATAGTCCGCAATTAAAGCGCAAACTTCGAACAGATATTGTAATATTTGATAACAATATAATTGAAATATATTCCATCATTCGAATCAATTAATTGAAATTAGGTATTGTAAAAATTAATTCAGTCTATACTTTTTCCCCACTGAATATCTTCTAATTAAAATGTAATATTATAACTACTAAATTGAAAAAAAATCTAATCTTTTTAAAAATTAAAATTGATAAAATGGTAAATAGATAAAAAACGACGAATAAATAAAATGGCGAATTATTTACTGGACAATAATTTAAATTGTGGTATTGTGAAATTAAAAATTCTTGAAAACCATTACGCTAAGTATATATCCGTTGTAGATAAGGGAGGAATGTTTGATCAAACTTTCCGATGAGACAAGACCCGTCTCGCGTGCCGGCCAATCGAGCGTGAACTCAGAAAGACATTAGACGACGACACCGAGCAGTTTTGTCGATCCCACGCGTGGACGTTTGCGCGGAAATCGGAAACAAGGTTCCGGACAGTAGTGTCAACAGATTTGCCCCCGATAAGTCCCTCGTCCGGAGGAAGTAACGGAGCGGAGATCGATCGGGTGAGGGGGGCAGGGGGGAGGGAAGAAAGAGAGAGAGAGAGAGACGCGGTAGGTGGGCAAGTGGAAGCGGGTTGACTCGGCGGTCGAGCCAAGGGTGGGCTTACGATCAAATATTAAGTCTTATCTGGCGCCGCTTTACCCAGAAGTCTCCTTTTTCCCTCCTTTTTCCTCCAGCTTTCCTCGACATCTCCCTCTCGCTCTCGCCGCCTAATTATCCCCGCCAGCTCCTCGTCGATTTCACCGCACCCTTCCACCCATCCTGTCCACCCACTTCCTCTCCCCCCCTCCCCCGGACACTCCCGCGTCGTAGCCGCGACCGATCGGTGAAACCACACACGTTGGGTATAGAATACGTAAAAGTACCTAGCATCCTCTCTCGCTCCAACTTTATTACGCTTCTTTTCGTCTTCCCTCCGTCTTTTTCTCTCTCTCCCTTTCTACCTTTCCGGCACGCTCTTACCTTCGATCGCCGGACGTTAATAGCCGCCACTAGCCTCGCCATTCTTTCGCCATCGCCGGGTTGTAATTAAGTGCCGGGCAAAGATGGTGCGTACGAAGGACGAGCGATATTAAGAGAGAGTTTTTCTTACATCGCGCGGTGCACGCGTGAAGTAGAATAATTCCGACATATTATTCGTATGCAGATATGAGGATACTTATAATCGACGCTCGTATCGAGTACGTATACTTTGAAGGTTCATCGCACGAATTCGTATTTATGCAGGAACTCATATTTTTGTCGCGCCGCGAGCGAAACGTCATGTCGTATTAAAAATAAAAAGTACGTGTACAGCGTGACAATCAGGCTGGTCAATGCACTCCACGATACGTAGATTATTAACGGATATCGTATTGGAGTTCAGACGCGTTGGTCTACTTTTTTTTTTGCGACATTTACAACACATTTGTCGCAGTTTCGAGAATTAAGAGTGGGTTATTGACTCTTTAAAAATAATAAAAATAATAAGACATCTACAAATATTCCACTGGAAATGATACATCATAGAATATTAAATTTTCTCCTGCTGTTAGATGATTAGTAAAAATCTGAGAAAAAAAATGTGAAAAAATGGACTTGTTAATACAGTAATTATTCATTAGCAGATGTTCATGTATTCACATAAAACACATTTATATTAAAATTTTGATTATTGATATTCTATTCTAGTCTGTGCATTTTTATGTGTATAGTTCATATTTCACTTATAATTATGACATCACGTAATTTTTTAGATAAATTGAAAAAAAGATTTGCATACAGAAATAATAAATTTATAAAAAGAATAAGTATGTGTGCATAGTTGAATCCAACATTATCTCAACATGAATATTTTCAAATAAATAAATTGTGTACATTACCAAACTCGTCTAAAATTAAATAGATAAATAAGATTTTTACTAATATATACGTATTATTACCGAAAAATATCAGAAATATAATCTTACAGCATATATTTACACAGTACGCTTTGTCTAATTTAATTAAAGTTTCATATTCTTAGTGTAGAGATTACGCGTTTCTCTCTCCGCGATATATACGTTTCTGGATCGTTCGCATTTCATTTGGAACTGGAATCGTGTATGCAAGGAAAAATGGACGAGATAGCTTGGTCGGAGGGATTGCTGAAGGGAAACGAAATAGAGGGACGGCTGTGGCATCCTCGTTACGCGAAAACGAGGGCGAAAGCGTTTCAAGGATTGATTCGATTGAAAATTCTTCCAGGTCCCCGAGATCCTTGTGGATCGGGGTTGGTCGGCACCACTGGAAAGAAAGTTTTTCCCTAATGACCAAGCCGAAGTGGTAACCGTTAATTTGGACTAGCCCGACCATTCCCCCGTACAATCGTCTCCCTATCGCCCCTTCCTCTTCTCTCCTTTCATCACTCGCTCTGACCCATCGTGTTCATATGGTGACCCAGAAAAACAATACCAGCTAGATCAAGTTTCGAAAAAGAATCGATAAAGTTATGGAGAAATCAATTGGCGATGGCATTTTATGAAAAATGATTAAAAATAAATCCTTTATACATCCTTTGTTCAAAATTATTAAACAAAAATTTTTTTTCAAAAAACACTATCTTGGAAAGCACGACATAACTTTATATTAAAAAAAATTATTTTTCACTGATGAATTCAATATTTCATTTGTTCTCAACATTTTTTGCTACACCATATGGTTTTATAATTATGTTCATGTGACATTGATAGTTTGCTAAAGATAATACTTCCTATTATTATATCGTGTTATATCCGGGAACAGATGTGTTACACACTGAAATATGCGCCACTCCTGATAAACATAGGACGCTGCATTTAAAGTGTTTTAAAGTCTATCTCGTTTTGGTCTTTCATTGTAGCAGCGGTGGATGCACTTTAGTGCCGTGTTACGTTGCTAGAAACCGCGTGCACAACTTAATTCTTGTCTCCCGTGCCATAAATACGTCCGTGTAATCGATATCGAGCGAGTTTATACGCGACGGGAAAAGCACAATGGGAAAGCCGGACAGCCGTCCGTCCGCAATTTACACGCGAGTGTCGGGGTGGCCAATGGCAATCGCTTCCGACGCGGTGTATTTATATACGCGGGCATCTTAGTTGGCTGCATTATCATCGAAGATCCAATTGGCGCGGCAGTCGGCACACGTGGAGCTAGCGCGTAGTGGGTAGTCACGAATTTACACTTCGCGCGACTATATTGTAGAACGAGATATGACACCAATGAGAAAACCACGATATCTCTCGCTCTCTTTCTCTCTCCTTCCAAGACGTCGCCTCCATTACACGATTGTATCCATCTTGCGGCGCTATTTATACGGAGATGCAGGACTCGGTGGCGTGATGTTTCTCGGATGAATATTTAAACACAAGAATATTGTCTCAACAATATGATCACAACGATACTTTGGATGCCATGCATTTCTGTTGCGATTAATTTATATCGGAAAACGAAAGTTCGTATATTCACTCAAAGATAAACGAATTTAAACATTGCGAGTTTAAAGATAGATTCGCTCTCTTGTAATTCTAGAATTTCTTTATCCAACAATAGAAGGCTATATTTTACGTTATCGTATATTATTTGCCTGATAATATTAGATATTGCATAGAAAAGCTAATGCAGAAATATAAATAACATTTTGGGAGAAAAAACTATTTAAATCTTCTAGCAACATTTCATTATGTAGTTTCGACATAAATGATTTAATCGTGATGTCACGATTGTCAAAGACGCCGATATTTGTTCGTAAAAAAAAAAAATGGAGTTATATATGGACAACGACTACACGACAAGAGCATCGTACAGGGCAAATAGGCAAGGAATGAAATATATATATATAAAAAAAAAAAGAACGAGTAAAGTGGCGGCTGAATCCTGAACCGCGACTCCCTTCTCTCAAGCACCGAATATCGTCTCGCGGAGAGGCTAAGGATAGCCCGGGTCGGGGGTGATTTCTGGAACGAGATGATGGGGCGATGGGGAAAGTTGAGGGAGCGGAGGAAGACGCGCCCGCTCGCAGCTAGAAAAGTCAGAGAAGGAAGGAGAAAGGCAAGCTCTCTCCGAGCGGCCGAGGCGCTCTCGCATTCTTTTTACCGAGCGAAACGCCGCCGGCGGAGGCAGAGCGAGAGCGTCGCCTATCGATTTTTACTTCTAATGAATTCGAGCTAAAAACCGCTGCTCCCCTCACCGCCCCTCCTGGCCCCGTCCCGGCCGCGACCGCCACCCTCGTGCTTAGACCACGCCGCCACCCTCTGTTCCACGAACCACGCCAATCACTGCGCGGCATAATTACACCGCCGAGCAACGCGTGCGACTCTGGCGAAGTCGTGTTTCTTAGCCTACGTGCACTGCAGTAAAAAAGAAAGGAGATAAACAAGGAAGAGGCCGGGTGGAATGGGGGCCGATGGTAAAGGGCAAGAAAAGGCGCCGTGCGCGCTAGGGGCGAGTTACCCGTGGGGTCAGGGGTAGGTCACTTAATTATTTCCCAGCGTCGATTTTAATGGGTCTAATACCGCGCGAGTTTGATCCGCTGACCGCAGTTTCGTTCGATGGACGAGCTAGTGTAACGTTTAAACCAACTTCTGAACATCAATAAAGAAGAACTAAAAAGTTAGTCGATTATTGCTTAAGCAGAAAAAATATATATACTGTATAAAATAGCACTTTGTTAATTTGCTGTGCTGATTCAAGAATAGATCGGAGATATTTGCGCATTATATATAGTATACACTGAATTTATAAGAGTTATAAAAATGTATTACAATTATAAAAATTGAACAAAACGCTTCAACTTTTTGTGACATTTCTCGATTCTAAAACCTGAAATTAATATACTTATTTTAACATGTCTATTATTTTTAAAACGTTTTAAATGTAATATTCAGCAGGATTCTTCAATATTCAAAAATATAAAACTATTAAATTTTGAAAGGTAATAATTTAAATAAACTTGGAAATATCTTTATAAAGGAAAGGCTAAAATCTTAGAGAGAATATTCATCTTAATCCGAGATTATGAACGACGGACATCTGAGTAGTTCTCGTTTTTAGCTCAGCTAATGAGCGCACAGTCAATCACACTCGCGCGGTGGATCGCGTAATAGCCGCGCCGGAACTCTGAATCACATTCAAGTTTCATATCGAGTGGCGGTCGGGAACGTGTTGGTTAAAAGTAAAAACCGAGTGTTGGAGGTTGTCGACTCGTGCAGCCGACGTGTGTCACATCCGGCGTTGCGGAATCGGGTCAGCGGATGAAAACGGCGCGGCGAAATCACATTATCGGGAAGGAGAGACAGTCCGCTGATGAACGTATCTAAATCCGTGCTGGTCGCTTTTCGTTTGATGCGGTTCACACATTAGAAATCATTCTGAATATCACAGGCGTTTCCATGTACGTGATTTCGCGCGCACGTGTGTGTGTGTGTGTGGCGTGAGAATCTATCTGTGTACGCGGGGGAGTGAACATGTGCGTCGGTATGCATCGCCGTGGTTACCACGTTGATGCACCGGGGCAGGAATAGATTGCAACTTGTTGCCAGATGTGCAGTGCAAATAATCGAAATCGTAACTTCCGCCGAGAGACTCGCAGTTTCGATTGCCGCTCCGCGATCGGAAGATCATCTCCGTTGCATTAAAATTCCACAGTGTCGACTGCTTGATTGCCGTACCGCTTCGACGTTTCGCCTTAAAACAATTGCACGCTGTCAGATAGATTGCATAGACTCGCGAGACCATGACGGCGATCTCTGAATTGTTGCAGCAATTTCTTTTTGTCATCTCCAACTTATTCACGTAGCAACTATTCTCTCGTCCCTTTTTCTCTCCTCTCTCTCTCTCTCTCTCTCTCTCTCTCTCGCTCCGTTGGAAGATATTTGCTATTTCCTTTAGCATCGATTTCCTATAATTTAATAAAAGTGTCCACTTAAAAGCTAATGTTTTACAACATCTTACTGATAATAGAAAATTAATTATCTAATTTTAAATGAAAAGCTTATCCCACAATCCATTCTACTAATTTACCCTACATTATTTAAGTGGAACTTATTTTTATACGACGGCCTCAGATCCCACTTACGTCGGCGCGAAGAAAACAGAAGCAATACAAAGCCCAACGAGACACAACGAGGTTTCTAAATTGAATCGCCGCGCGGGTGCGAATTCGAGAGTCGTACAGTCACCGAGAATCGATCGGTAGGGTCTTGAAAACCACTTCCCTCCGCGCCTTCCCCACCCCCGCGGCGCGAATTCTTGCCTAAGGTTTTACGAGTGCCTCGGGGTGAGAATCGCGCATAATGCGCGAAACCGGTTCGGAAATCCATCCCTTTAGGAGCCGCTAACTCGGCCGTGTTACCGCGGCGCAATTATCGGCGAGACATCGAGATAGGCTATATACATACATATATACAGACGGCGGTGGCAACCCTCCTGGGACGAGGGAACGTTAATTGAAATGAAACCGTGCGAACGAAAAATTCTGTGGGGCGAGTTTTATGTCGGTCCGTTTCTTCCTTCCTCTCGCTCTCGCGGGCCCTTGAGCCCTTCTCATCTCGTTCCTCGAGAACTTGCCGTTAGTCGCGAGGAGACGGATGACCGCGATTTTTCCGAAATCAAATCGCAGCGTTAACCTGTCGCGTTTCGTCGCCTTTCGAAGAATCGTTTCTCGTGCGGGAGAACGTGCGCGCTTTATCGACGATAAGACGCTCGCGAGAGATTTCCGGGTATGAAATCGAGAATCAAATGACACGAGTTATTATCGTCTTCCGGACGAGTTATGCGCTCATTCGAGTCCACCGCAATCTAAATTTGCATACTGCTGAAATGCAGATGTAAGTAGGAGATAATATAAATGGTCCCAACGCGATAAAAATACGCCGCGATCGTAAAAAATTTTTTATTTACATGGAAAGACGCCTCTTTCATTGCTTCTTGGATAATTAAAAACTGACTTTATCGCCTGGAACAAAGTTGACGCGCAAAATGGGACACGGAGAGCCTTTTTTATTTCCGGTCATTAACCTGGTTAATCCAATGCTAATTAAAGGGAGAAGGGAGGGGGCGATTTATAAGCGAATTCCGAGGTGCGACGCCGATCGAAATCTCCAACGTGGAAAGCGCGCGGTCGCGCGGCCGGGCAAGATCGACGATCTTATCTCGGCCGGCTATCGATCGAGACGATCACGCGAGCCGCTCTCGATGACACGAAGCGAAATGTTAGCAACAAATTGCCGTTAACGTGCCGTGCCGCGCGACGAATGACGTCGACGCTCGCGGCATGGCTACGCTCGCCAGTAATTATCGTAATTACCGCAATTAAACGTCGCGTCTCGCCAACTGTTAATTATTATACGGCCGGGCTCAGTTTCCCGGAATGTTCCCGCTGTTTGTCGCGTGAAACAAAATTTACCGCCACGTACACACATTGTTTGCACGGGAGAGAACGCCGTTTTCTTGACGCGCCGCGCGCGCACCGCTAATGGTACGCTATAAATATAAAACTTTCGGCACGCGCGCGCGCGTGTATGTATCTCTATATGAATGTATGTGTGCACGTATATACGTCATGAGAGAGCCGTGGTGTCCCCGTTGTTTCGACGCGCGGCAATTTATGCCAGCACGCCGACGCACGCCCGTTGCGACGGCCGAGCGCGTATTGATTGATATCGAAGGCTTTAATTATAACATCGGTGCCGCGCGAGGCGGAATTTACGACCGACGACGTGTCGCGAGGATTTCCAAACTCTATTAATACACGTCATTGCTTGACTAACGCGCGCTTGGCTAGCGTCGCTATAGTTAGGATTACGTACGATGATGTATATGCCACGAAGTCACGTTGATAGACTCGTAAAAAATGATCGTGAGCAGATCGTAAAAGAGATCTTCTTCTTCGGGAGGATAGGTACCCGTTAAGAAAGGAAATTGGTTAGTTAGGTGAACTTTTTTTTTTTTCAAATCTTGCCTTATAGCAGAATACTTTGAAAGAAATAGCGAAGATTTCTTAAAAGGTTTTCAAAAGTTGAAAATTTTTCTCAACTTTCATTATTACTACTCCGAAGGAGAGGCTTTAAAAGGGCCGAAGTTCCGGGAAGAATCTCATCATTAGCCGGAAGCATCGAAGCAAAGGCCATCGAAGTATTCATTATCGACCGTCCGTGAATATGAGCGTTACATATCTTACAAATTCACCCGAGTTCGGCCGTCTGCGTACGGGCTTAAAATACAATGTCGTGCCGATCGCGACTAATAGGATTTTCTGCAGCTTGGCCAGAATACAATGGCAGCGATAATGAAATTACCGAGGGGTCTGGATTTAATTACAGCGATGCGTACGTATGCGCCCTGCAATTTTTTATTCTTCCACAATCCACGGTAATTTCTACACAATCTGTGAGACATTTTAAATAGTTTCAGCTTCAGATAAGAGATTACATTTTTTTTTCAAAGGTTATTTCATTTTTAGAAATATAAATTTCTGTCATCATAATTTTATTACTAATGTCAGTGTAGCTAAAATGAGCGTCTTGTACCGCGAAATAATATATTGCGATATAATATATATGTCGGACGAAATTTTGTACGCTTATTATACTCGATATACGAATCTTTTAGCGATATTTCTCGCGATATCTTTTAGCACACATTACGCTGCGCCATTTCGAAGACACCTGCAAGCAAGCGGCTCCACGTTTAACCCTAAAACGGAGACGCAACAAGATCGACGTAGTAGGCCATAATTTTGTAATGGAAAAGAAAAAGGGATGGGACGGGAGAACGGAGGGGGGGATCAAGGGGGGTCGAGGTCTTCGTTAGGGCGCGTTTCCGACGGTTAACTTTTCGATTGCGGGCAGGCCGCGACGCGAGACGATGCCGTGTCGAGTGGAGACTTTCCGATCGAAACCTAAGTCGAAATAACTCCATTTCAGGGCGGACGACGACGGATTACACGGCGACCCCTACCTTCCGGGAAGAGCCGATCGATAGTCTCTCCCCGGCTCGACCTGGGGCACGCCGATCGAATTCGCTAATCGCCCGGTCTCATTCTTCATTGACCATTTCTCGTTGCGCGAGGCGGACACGCCGGTAAGAATTTCTTCCCTCGTCTCTCACAAGTCAGACTTGTTCAAGCCGGCTCCTCTCCAAGCTAATTGATTCTCCCGAGAAACCGCGGCAATCGATCAACGAGGAAAATTTATGGCCAAATAATCACCGTAATTAAACCGATGGATCACAAATTCAAGTCGTTTGTTTGGGAAGCCGCGTAGATGTCGAGCTAGTAAAGTTGTGAGACAGCACAAATAGTACGTGCAGTGATTTGAGCAACGCCGTAGTAGATCTGTAGATCATAATTACAGTGATAACGAAAGCATCATTATTTATTCCATTACGGAATACTGAAGATATCATCATTTCCCAAGGTATTAAAATGGAAATGGAAAGAAGAAAAGCAAACGATTCTGTCGACACTGTAGAGAGAGAGAGAATGAGATACGTCGCTGGATTTAAATTATTGTCAAAACGTCTTGATTTTAAACTCACGCTTTCCTACATCTATTGTAATGCTAATTTATCGCGCTGCTGAGTTTGATGCGCCATCTCCGAGAGCGCCAAGACGCTCGCTCGCCTCACCGGAATTTCATACAAACTGCGTGAATCCTTCAAACTATCCTGAAAATCTGGCGTTTCTGGCAGAGCCAGGCGCGAGAGAAATCAACGGCGCCGATGCGTGCGCGTGTAATCACGTGATCGCGTAACCGTAGGATAATAACAGGCGGCGCCGGTTCGTTACAAATTAATGATCGACCCCGTGTAGGCCGAAGGGGGTCGAGGGGGCTGCCACGGCAATGGGACCCCGTGATTTCGTAACTGATTTCACGGCGTGGCAGCCAGCCTTCCCGCACGCACGCACGCACGCACGCACGCACGCACACGCGAGAATGCACGAACACGTGTGTATTAGTATGTGGGCCTTATTGTGACGCGCGCATGTCGATGCGGAAGTACGCATCGAGCAGATTTTCACGTGGAATTTGCGTCTCTTTGTCTGTGTGACGTGAGAAACATTGTGTAAAGGGGCAAGGCCCCTGGGCTCGGGGCCCTGATCGAACCGATCGAACCGTTTCCAAGGACCCTTCCGAACTCGATATTCCTACCCCTCGATGGGGACAACGGATCTAGGATGAATCGAACAGTTGTCACCTGCCAACCGATTTCTGCAATTGTCTTCGAAGTGGCAACGGACGCAAAGAAATTTGACGAAGCAACGTCTAATCGTACTATTAATCTTCGCGCAACTCGAGCATCATTTACGTTTAAATGTTTATAGGATGCCGTCCAATTTTTATCTATTATGATAGACAAATTTGAATGTATTTTAAAACTTTAATTTTTTTAGTATATTCGTATAATACTCTACATATATTTACTTTGTGTCTTATTTATTATGAAAACGATTAACGTGTGAAAAATATAATTATTTATATGTATTATTATACTTTATGTTATACTTCAATAGATGTTAATATATAACACTACTTATATATTTATTAGAATATATTAAGTACATGAATTTCATTGCGATCAAGAGATAATCTCTTATATAAAATTGTCACTCCTACAATTGCAAATTTCCATTATTATATTGTTGGTTAAAAACTAAAAAGCAAACTGCGGACTACTTTAATCCTAATCCGGGCCTAAAAACGGTATAGAACGCTTCGATATAACCCACGTCGAATGGAATAAGCAAGAGGAGTCGGAGGCTTCGGATGGAAAGTGGAGAAACAGCAAGTGTGGAGCAGCGGAGGTGAGGGGAAGGCGGGTTGGTTCGTCGTATAAAGAAAGGATCGAATGGAAAGAAAAGAGAGATAAAGGAGAAGCCCGTACAGAGCGACGGGAGAGATGCTTCCTTGCGGATCAATCGATAGGGAAATATCGACATAGGGGTGAGTCGCGAAGAAGAGACACGCAGGACGAGAGAGAGAGAGAGAGAGAGAGAGAGAGAGAGAGAGAGAGAGAGAGAGTGAGAGAGAGAGAGAGAGGGCGATAGACAAGGGAGAAGGCACCTGAGAAAGATGAAAAATACGAGGGAGCATAAAGAGGGAAAGAGAGGCAGCGTAAAGAAAGACATCGGCGACAACGGGCGTCGGGGGAGGGTTACGGATGCATAAGGGATGGCATTACTCGAGAAAAGACGAGCTTGGAGGGGTGACCGTCCTTTCCTTTGTTTGAACCGTCTTCGTCGGCACGGAAGTTCCTCGCGTTTCCGTGGACGGAAATGAAAAATGTCGCGTTTACCTTTAACCGTGCGAATTATCACCACATGCGTTTGGCTTGGTCGAGTGGACCATGTAATTAGAGCATTGTTCGCAGCTTTTTATTTAATGCCAGAGGTGAGTGAACTTTGACATTGCGCGGTAAAATAAGTGAAATCGAAACGTAACTGACCTCGATCGTTTCCCCGATGAGCGATACGGAACGAAAAAGCTCTCGCTTGAGTTTTTGTTACAGAACCGTAGCTTATTTCTTCGCAATACTCGATGTTTATCGTAATCGAGGCGATTTCAGCGGCGTTAAAGTCAATTAATATGACAAAAACCGATTACGCGAGTTTAAACTTGGTAAAAAAAATTGAAAAAACGAAAGGACAATGACAAGGGCAGAGAAAGAGATTCTGTTCTTGAAAGATCTTAAGCCAAACTTTCTTCAGACCTATTCTCTAGAGTCTCTTAATTCGAGGCTCAACGTGTCCGTTTTACAAGATCAAGAGCAGGATAAGAAGCTGTATGCGGTTTTTACGTGAACTTTTTTTTAAGACAAAGTACTCGGTGTAAATTGTAATTTGAACCTATAGTAACACGCACAAATCAATGAGAACAGTTAAACAATAACATATGCTCTATTATTTTAATAACTGAAAATAAAATAGCACTTGAGATTATATCGACCAAAATTATTTTTTACATACTAATAATAACACTTTAATTATTTTATCTTCAATATCTTAAAAATATAATAATTTTTCTTAATGCAATGTGAAAAATAATTTGGTATCGATATATTAATCTCAAATGCTGCAATTATTAAAATGATAAAGTATATTTATAATTACTTATTCGTGCTATAAAAAATATTACAAAAATGTCAAAAATATTATTAAAAAAATATCGGAGATATTGATCAAAGATATTATGAAAAAGTCTTAATAAACAGAAAATTCCGTCTCGTTTATTTTAAAACATAGAAAAATTCCCGTCTATTTTAACATATAATGGAAATTTTCATACACACATACATTGTCACGCGATCTTACTACATCTTCTTTTCTATTATTTAATGAAAAAAGGCTCGAGCATACGGTGCACTTGCAACGCAGAGAACCGACGCGGGAATATACATGGTAGATTGATAAAATCGGCGATATCGATCGAGAGATTCTCACTTCGACGCGGCACGTCCGCGGGGGTACCGTCGTCTACGAAGTGCTCGGGTCAGGAACCTCGAATCGCGGATAGACGAAGCGAAATGCAGTCGAACGACTCTCGATCTCGCGCGGATCTCTCCGCTCGCCGTTATCGAACCTATCCCGGTTCAGCGAAATCATCGCCGCGGACGCGGCACGGCAATCGGATGACCCGCGGGCACGTACGCTGACGGATTTAAATTGCAAATTGATTTCGCTTCTTTGTAGTCAGCCACCTAGTGCGTACCACCTATCTTCGATACGTGACGCGGTAGCCCGACATGCATTTCGCCGCCCGAAGCCTGGGCGCGAACTCTTCTCGGAATTAGTTCTAATCTCAAACGTGCTGGAGTTCTCTGACAGGTGTGCCGGGAATCCGGGCGACATGTCATCCTCGAGAAGCACGCGGGACGAGATCATCGATCATCGCGTGGTTTTGCATCGGATCACATCGGAGGGATTAATATTCGCGTCTGAGAAACGCGACTCATAAATTTACATAAAATCATAGATATCAATTAATTCTAGAAATATCGGGCAATAAATCTGTTTACTATAAAAATGTAATTATCCAATGCAAGAAAATCTTCTTTAAAGATAAGAACGATGCAGAGAATTCTTTTTTCTTGCACTAGAGAATAGATCTAAAGTGTTTGTTTGTTTGAAATTTGATGAAAGAATAATTCGCAATTCGGAGAAAGAAAATGTTTTGCATCTTTGCTTTTTTCTTCTTATTCAAGTTTTTCATTCTGGCTCATCACTTTATAACGTCTCCATTTAAGTAGTCTTGCTCTTTTTCGATTCTACTTTGTCTGCCTTATGAGTAGATATTTTTAATAAAGTATTGATAGAGGAAAAGATAACAAAAACATGTCATTATAAACGTTTGTCGTATACATTGTTGCATAACAATGCGAACGTATTTTCGCAGACAACATTCTTTGTTCATTAAGTGATGATTTATATTCCACTGCATAATGAATTGGAAAAATATTATTTATCGTGTATCTGATGATGAACATGTAAATTTGTACGACTTCTCATTAAATTATCTGCAGTTTGCGTTAAAAATTCAAATTTATAATATGCAGCATTCATTTGAATTTTATGGTTAATTATAAAAAGACGTCAAATGTACAAAAAAGTCATGAAAAAAGGCTATATAGACTTCCCCTTAAAAATAAGAAAAATCAGTTTTATATATGCTACACAGTCTATAATTAAAGATAGCAGACGTATGCGAACATGAATATGAATATTTTAACCTATTTTATAATATTAATAGTATTAATTATTAAATGTAAGTCATAATTATGACAGTAACCTCAAAGAACCACAGTACTTCTTTAGAACAGTGAAAGTACCTCCCATTAATATCTCTCGAAGCGCTTTGATAAACGGAGATAAGAAGACTAGAAATAAAGTGCACTCATTACACGTGCTCAGACTCGAAGAATATCTGCGAAATCAGGATCGCGGTCGAAAAACCGGGTGGTCGGTTCTTCCGACACTTACACGTATCCCTTTTCGCGACCTCTATCCCTTTTTTTTTAACTCGTGCTTTGATACGGCGACGCGATACGCTTGCATGTATCATCGTTACACGCGATCCCGCATTCTCTTTCTCGCCCGTGCCGCGAGGAAATCCTTAATGCGACGCTCAAAGGGAAGCAGTAAATTACAAAGTAACGAGGCCCGACAAAGGAAGACTCCTTAAGCGCCATTACGGGGTGTACCTCGTTTAACGCGCGGCGAGAAAAACAGTGCGCGAAGGTGCAACTAAATTATTCTCCGTTCTATTTATAAGGAAATCTTGGGAAGGATATTTATAGCGATCTCGCGCGCGCTAGCGGTTCATATTTTATATCCCGTAGCTAAACGGAGCCGAGTCCTTATTTTAAGACACCGTAACGCGTTTCCTTGCTAAACCACCGATAGCGGCCGCGTTACGTAATCGCGTTTCAATTTGAATGCTTATCGCGGCGATACAACGGCAATAAAACACGTCGCGTCAATCATCGGGATAATAACAGGCAATTATGTAGCAATTAAATCTTTTGCCCGGCTGCACCGCCGTAAGCTAACCACGTTGCAATTCGTCGGCTACATTGTCTGCGGGTAATATGCCACAACTGATTTTAATTACAAATTTTAATCGCGTTTCTTGCGCCGCCGCGCCGCGCCGCGCGCAAACGTCTCTACTTCGTCGAGGAAACGTGACGCGCGTTGTTTCGGACTTTTTGCCACGGACGCGCATCTACAGAAATAAATATGACGACGGTCTAGTAATTATCTACTAACGATTATGGTCGATCAACACCTTGAGCAAACCCGGATAATTGTAAATATGCTAATGTTATATATTCGTGCTTCTTTGTTCATATATCCGTCATTAACGCAACGTTTAAATCACGACGCATAAATTTATCGCAACTCATCATTGATTCATTAATTATTACACTATTTTTTACCGCGTATAATTATCTATCGTAATTGCAATCTATTTTTTCTAGTTAGATTTCGAGAATTGTGTTTCCTTTATTTCAATTCTCTTTATAAATAATTATCGTGCAGTGGTACAAGTGCATTAGCATTCTATTTATAATAATTAATTGTAAGTATAATAAAAAAGTTTGGATTCAGAAATCTTACATAAATTCTTCATCACACTTAAATTTGTGCAATCTTTCCTAAATTCCCTGTACGAGATCAAGTGCTCGTTTACAAACCGGCGTCCGACGTGCGAACGTGTGTGAACAGGTAATGGAGACAAAAAAAATACCATTTTTCTCCGTTGAAATAAAACTAGCAAAAGATCGATCTTACAGCACGACCGGCACGCGCAGTCACCGTGTGATTATCCATCGTAAGTGTCTCCTTACCGCGTCTTCGAGCCTAATCTACACGGACACTTCGCAGAAGTCCATCGCGGAATATCGCGGCGATCAGCCCGTTTACTGTCGCCTACGACAGATCGTGTCGGGGCCCCGCTCTGGCCGCTCGGGCTATCGGGATCCAGCCTAACGCGGCCTAACAATGAAACCTCGAGAAAAACGATCCTCGCCGAGGGGGGAGGGAGGAGGGCGACGTGAAGAGGGAGAGAGACGGGGGAAGAAGGGGGGGGGGCGAGTTCCGATGGGTTTCTTCGCGCGGCGCTTAACGACGATTTCGATCGTTTACGACTTTAATAATTTAGGCGCGGCTCTGCTCGCGAGGCTCGACACGTTTTCGGTCGTAAACCGCGCGACTAAATCCGTATTTATGGGGAAGAGGTGGCAGCAGTCCGGCGCGGCCGCGGCCCGTCTCCTTCCTACCTCTCGCCTTCTTCGTCCGACACTCGTTCCTACGCTCGTCGTGGCGCAGAACGAAGGGGAACCACCGGACTGCTGGCGAACCGATCGAAAAGGTCCGAAGAGAGAGAGAGAGAGAGAGACTCGGGGCTGACCCTCTCGTGCCTTCAACGACCTGATCGATCCGGGGCTTGTCGCACGAAAAAACGCCTCTGGTTTACATTTTTGCGCGCGTACACACTCGCGAGGGCGCGCTTAGGGCGCCATTTACATTCATTAATCAGCGCGTGGTTCATTAATCAAATTCCGCGAGCTCAAGTTGCGCAACGCGTCAATCGCCAGCCTCGTCGTTCGACGCGTCGATGCTCAGGCGCGCGAGGGTTACGATCGGTCGTTCAATTAACTCATTGCTCGGTGCGATCTGCATTTAATCGCGATCGGTATCGCGCCGCACACGCGATCGATTGATATTAACGGCGGTCATTATAATATCGTAAAGCGAAGTGCGAGCGGGTCGACACGCAAAACGAATACGTCAGATTGCCTGATCGCTAATTACTTCTCAATCGGGTACTTTCCCGATGAACGCGCCGAGGCGAATGTGAAGATGCAGTTTCAGTTTTAGAACCGCAAATGCAGATGCGGACTTAATAGCGAGAAGGAAAAAAAAGATAAGCACGGACGAGTCCACCGGTTATCGTGTGTTCAGAATTTTATGATCTCGCCGAAGTTTACGAGGACCAGGGTTATAAATTCGTCAATTTAAATTCATCGAGCGGATTATAGATACATAGTTCAGCGCGACTTTAATAATATTTGCATAATTAATAGGAAATTTAAATCGGGGCACCGGTAATTTACGGAGACTCGAAAACGATACGGCTGTCTTTACGCTGTATAATGATTACATATACATATTTGTTTGAAATAACCGGTGGCATAGGACAGTTCCAAATAAATGTGCAAGTTGCTTTGTCAAGTTTTTAAAGATCGGCGCAAAACATTTTGCATTTGATCACGTGTTGTATTAGCCTTGTGTCAATATTCATAATAGAATCATTATCTAAGAATAACAACTCGTCTCGGAAAATATACTTACTTAATTATCAAGATAAAAAGAGTTGTATCGTTTAAATTTCATATAAAGCATATTTTAATTATAAAGAAGATAACTGTATAATATATTTACGATAAATAAAGTTTCACGAAAATTATCCCGTAAAAACGAATGAATTAATTTGCAAACAAAACAAAAAACCAAATAATTTTTATCCGAGAGTAATCACTACACATGATTTTTACATTTTAGCAGTGACAAAATAAAACTTAGCAACAGTACTCTTTTTTTACTGATTGAAAAAAGAGAACTATTTTTTAATTTTTCTCCACTTTTTTAGAAAACATTAGAAAGTATATATAATAATATCAAATACTAATAGATTGTAGAACAATTAATAATATACAGTATATGTAGTTAATAATAGTAATTTTCATTAGGATAAAAAATTCCAAGTAATTATTTATGCAAAAAATCTAGGTGATTATTTTCAGCTTAAATATTTTAATAAAACTAAATTTAAAAAATATTAATGTTAATAGATTTGGAGTCTCTCAGTTTAAAACGTTCGTAATACGATGATACGTAATATAAATGATTTTTGCAATTAAAAATTTTTAAGTCGATTAACTGAAATTGACTTTCATCGAAGACACGAGAGATCTGTTCCGCTCGAAGGCGCATGCTGCCAAAGCCAAAGATAGAACCGGTTCTCCTAGAGGAGCAAAGGATGCAAAACCGATAAAACGCCTGTAGTGCGGAATCTGAAGGCGCGGTCGTTAACGTTCGCGCGGGCGGCGAGTTGTTAAACATTTCGGTGACGCATCGCGAAGTCGCATCTGGAGTTACGGCGTTCGGGCTGCGTGTATAATTAGCCGGACCCCTGAGAGAAAAGCGAGAAGGGGACACGAACGAGAAGGACCCCCTGCGTTCGCGCCTGACACATTTTACGCGATGTCGCGCGATTCTGTCGACGCGAAGCGCAATCTCTATATTCGCTCAAGCTTGCACAACTTACTGAAGCGGCCGGTGTAACTCATCTACGCTTCTTCGGTCCTCCTTATGTCCTGCAATAAAAAAAAAAAGACAAGATGAATAAAATGAGAGTAACGAACAAATAATAATGAGTACATAACATACATAACGAGTAATACACAAGACCATCCCCATTATTTCTCCCACCCATGTTACCAAATGCTACCGAGGACAGGATCATACACAGTATTATCTACTCGCTCTCTTTCCTTGCTGGTTCCACGGAAGCAAGACGTGCAATTCAGCGAGCGATGAATAAATTGAATTTATAATCAACATAACTTTATTATTTTATTAATTATTAATTTGTTGTATTATTTAATTTTTCAGAAGGATAAATTTCGATGTTCTCTATCGACATGAGCTCAATAGAGAAAACGTTACCCTGGGTATACAATATATTAGAGAATACTGTGACTTTTCACACGTTAACATTCTGTTTGAGGGAATATCTTCTTTACTGATATCGTGGCGATTACAGCTTGAACGATCTTTCGCCCAAAAGACGAAAATATAAATATATAATATAATGAAGATAAAGTTCAGCATTAATCGTACCTCAATATTACATAGCGGTGTTTATCGATACGTAATTCAATATGATAATTTTCGCATTTAGCTAACGATGTTGTACCTTGAACATTGGCTTATTATTTCTTGTTATTATCTTCATTACTTCTAGTCATTTTTATCTTTATTTTCTTATTATTGTCTTGATTACTCAAGAATTTAATAGATAAAACTTCAATAAATAGAGACTCGATAAATTTTCATTAAAACTCATTTCAAGATATGCGTGTGTGTGAATCCTAAAATGGTTAATTATGAAACAATAATTAATCAAATCGACAATGGTGCTTCGCGTTGCGCAAAGGCGTCGCGCCTGAGATATCCACAATGCCCGTCGAGAGACAATACGCGCGAAGCGAGCCCCGTTTCTAATCATCCTCTCATATGTGCGTAAGAAGAAAAATGCGGCAAGCCTCTTTAGCGGTTCTTTAAATACCCGAAGATACAATGAGCGACAGAAACAATGGGTCGTCTTAATCAGCATAATCTCCGTCTCCCGAAAGCGTTAAGAAGAAAAGGTGGTTGCCGGTGTTGAAAAAAAAAAACGACCATAGGTGCGCGAAGCGCGAGCGCGGAAGGGAGAGAGGAAGCGTGACGTGCTGTCGGCGCAATTAAAGCGACATTAATTAATTGTTAGCATAACAATACGGCCAGGTCGGCCGGAGGGATGTGCGCGGGAATGGCGGCCGACCGTAAGGCCCCGGGCCTTCATAAATTTACATGTCCTTCGCCGCGAGAATCATTTTTTACAGCCGTTAAGAGAACGCGCGGAGAAAAGGGAGAGAGAGAGAGAGGAGGGAGAGAGAGAAAGCGAAGTTTGCGGACCTACAGCAACGCAACGGCCATATCACGAGTCCCCATGGTGTTGTCCATAATAACCATCGATGTCTCTCCCCGGGCGCGGAAGGTGCCCCCGAGGTTCGACCTCGTTATCCGCCGTGCGTCTCGATCGGGATATTTTTTAAGCTTTACGGTCCAAGCCGTAATTCTCGCTCCTTTAGGACAGAATCGTGAACCTCCCTTTCCATAATGCAGGTGCCCACGTGCGCGCTCGAGCCTCTTGGGATTTGTTTATCAAGTCGAGGTTTGAAGTCGCAGTTCCACATCCAGGTGTACACATGTTTACTCC
>VBVQ01000844.1:2475-45975 GCA_011636635.1 Tetramorium simillimum | reverse complement strand
GACAGATTTAGCACATCATATAGCACAAAACTTACGTTACCTAATAATAATATTGCAATATCTTACAACAATTTTGCTATGTAACTATTTGATACTGTATGAGTTGTAATAAAATTAAATTGCTTATATCCATTTCTATCAATGTAAATTAACTTTAATCTTAGTTTAACTTGCTGTTTATCATTTTCTAGTTCATAGGACTAAAAAAAGGTAAAAATAAAGTTAATTTGCATTGGTATAAATGGACATTAGAATTTACAATAGAATAGACAGTTAAATTTACAATATTCGCATTTTTTTTCTACAAAATCAATGATTATATATTACTTTTTTAGCAGGTTTACATTCTTTAATAACGTTATCCTTTTTGTGCATGTGACTCATTATCGAACAAAAAACAAGTTTATTTGACTAAATAAAGAACATGTACAAAGAACAAATAACATATACAGGGTGAATTTTAATGAATGGAACAGCTTTTTACCACGAGAGCACACATACACGGAATGAAAACTTTATTCAATCGAAGCATGGCGATATATCGACGATATCGATGATATCGATAATATCGACCGTCAGAGACTGCTCTCGAGTCTCGACTAGTTGCAGTTAGTACTCGAAATAGCGCTCGTTCGAAGCTAACTGTTTCACGTGTGCGCGTTTCCGAAAGTCGGAGAATGAATTTCGCCCGCGAAGTATTGCCGGCATGTCGCGAAAGTGTCCGCCGTATCGTCAATGATCGCCGTCGCGTGCCGATATGTCGCGTCCGAGCACCGGCGATCCATTTTCGCGCGCGCGTAATCAATCGTCCTGGTCCCAAGGTTGGTTCCTCATCGAGCTGCAGCGAGCGGAGCAGCGGGTGCACGATCGTCGTCGATCGCCAGGTATGTGCATGATTATTGATACCGAATGAAAAAAAGTGAGCATTTGCTTGAAATAGTAAGTTTCAAATTTGAGGCTGCATTTCTGGTTGATTGCTCAGACATTTGCATCGACTTGCATTCTGTGCCTTTTACTGTATTTTAGTCATCTCCGGGTCTCCGGAGTCCTGTTTGATAATTGCGAAAACTTATCGATTTATTTAATAATAAGTTGCGCGAGGTAGCAATGTATGCTCGTTATCACGACAACGTCGGTCAAATTTCTCCCGGCAATAGGAGGCGAGTCGACGGCGCTTCATTCGGCGGCCGGCGCTGTAGGCCTTCGGCGCTTATTTCGTCAGGCCGAGAAACGTAAGGACAGAAATGTCGGTGCGGCAGGTTAGGTAGATAACCTCAATTACGTGGTGTTTACAAGTGGCGCGCGGTGCGCAAGTGATAGCCGAGCGCGCGGATACGATGTTTCGAATGCACCATTTCGTTGACGTGCCCTCGCGTGCCGTTGTCGTCAGAAGAAACGGCGCGCGATTCATAAGCTTTCTGAAAATAAAGGAAACGGTCCAGCGGGTGTTGGGCATGAGCTCCGACGACAAATTGCCGTATGGACATGTTTGTCAAGTTGGCGATCCTGTTCTGCGCGGTCGCGCTATGAAGATAGAACCGGAAGTTGTAACAATGACGGACTTTCAAAAGGTATTCGCGAGAAGTTTACAGTAGGAGTCTCACCCTTGAATTTTTAAATATGGAAAGAGAAAGATATTTATAAATTAACAAGCTACTTTGAAAGAGAAAGTTTTAATTTAGTTTTAATTTGACTTGTAAAAACACAATTTATACATAGACGAATTATTTGATATTGAAAAATATAATGGACTAAAAAATCCAGAAAATTAATGAACGTATAGAAGAATGAGAAAATTTATAATTTCCAAGGACAATTGCATATCGAAATTATTATTTGCAAAAAATTGGTTACGCGATATTAAAATGAACGATTATGCTTGATAATTATATTTTTCTTTAGTATAACTATAAAGTAGCGGTTATACATTACAAAAATACTTTTTAAAAAATGTTATGGATAGTCACTATTATTCTAAATAAAGAAATATTACGATTCGACAAAACACGTATAGGAAGATTTAGATGTATTTAATTATTCGTTGTTAATTTTTCAGGTAATTACGCATTTGATAAATGTTATGCGGAAATATAACGCAGTCGGTTTATCTGGTCCTCAAATCGGACTTCCGTGGCAAATATTCGCCATCGAATGCACGGAGAAGAATATGAAGGGAATCGAGGAGTCTGTCAGGAAGGCTCAGGAAATGAGTATTGTTCCAATGACGATTTTTATCAACCCTGAATTAAAAATCATTGATCATACACCCATCACTTTTTACGAGGGATGCGAAAGCATTCGGGGATTTACAGCTGCAGTTCCGAGAGCCTACGAGGTTGAAATTACGGCATTGGACACTTCCGCTAAGCAATTCACATGGAGAGGACGTGGATGGCCTGCTAGAATAGCGCAACACGAATACGATCACCTACAAGTAAGAATTAAGCAGCGGAAAGGGAAATTTCTGTAATGCTGGAAGATTAAGTAGAATAAGAACAAATTATTTAGGTAGAAAGTAATCTTTTTTCATTTTTCTATTTCTCAGGGGAGGCTGTACACAGAGAAAATGGACGTAAAAACATTTCATTGTGTGGCTTGGAATCAAATTAACAAATACAAGGGTAAAGTGCGCTTGAGTTATTGGCCGAGAAAGTAATATCGTGTGCGGAGACATAAGAATTAATATTTATATTGACTGAAATAAATGCGTATGTTTCACATTAAAATTAAAGCGTGCTTATTCACATGTTGTCCCCACGACATGATCTATATACATCATACGCAAGGAACTGATTATTCAGGTCCGAGATATTCCGTTCATTTTTCACTTAATCATTTATTAGCGTCGTTTTAAACATTAGCTGTTATTTCTTTTATCACATTCACATTTTCTTCTTCATAGGTAAAATTTGTAATAGATAGACTTTAGAATATAACATCTATTCTTTATTTACAGCACGATAATAATTATATTTTTGTAGATGCCTCTCTTGATCACATTCTTCGATGACAAGATGAACTGATTATTTTATCTTTTCCTTGAATACGTAATCAAAGAAAATAAATCTATGTCTAATGGCGCAAAATAACGCCGATATAATAGAAATTACCTTAAGAAATAGGAATCATTTGTATCTCAATTTTTCTTTCTTCCAACAGACGATTTTTCGTGACATTAACTTAAATTGTAATAGCTACATAAAAAATAGAATGTTTTATTTACGCATTTTTCAGAGTACAATTTTAGTAGACTATTAGATATACGTTCACAGGTACGCGGAACTATGATACCGAATGAACGAAGAGAACATTTTATTCGTATAAATCGCTTTTTGCGTGATTTTATGGAGTTTATGCTTCTTTACGTTACATTCAATCGCTGTCTATTAGCGCAGCCTCAAATATCATTCAATTACCTTACATTCTATCACGTTGCTTATGTTTTGTGGTCTCTGATATGATAACAAATATATATTATATCAATATATGTACAGCTATGATTCCTTCATTATAGTATACTTCGATTGCATTTCTCGATAATAAGAAAAAATAATTTTCTAATTATTTCGAATACTCAGAAACTGTACTGAGCTGCAAAATTTTCTCTTCTTTTTACTCACTGATTGCAATGGAGTTTACGTTTCTGAGTTGTTTTATGAGAAAATTTTAAATAAAATTTTTGCTCGATTATTTTTATTTAGAACGAGCTGTACCTAGATAGAGATTCCAACAGCTAGAATGGCTGGTACAAAAAGCGAGTTATAAATATCACAACAGTTGTGGTATGAAAAATTCCTCGGTATCGATGGTATCCTGTTTATTATTTCGTGTGCGTCATTAATATACAGATCTGCTTTGGACCATTCAAAGAGATGAAGTGTGTTCGTATTTTCTGATACGCGACTTATTCAGTTGCGTCGGTGTTTCTATTCAGAAATAATCGTGACTGAATATTTCCTTAATTATGTACTTTTATTATTATGTACTGTTATTATATGATGTGTATTATGTACACCTATATCTTATCTTAAAAAGCGTTTGTTTTCCCAGAGTGTTTCTTGCTCCGACAACATCTGAAAGTCTAAAAGGAACATGAGCTATAAAGATATTACACACACATTTTGAGTTTATTAACGTTGTTTCGCTTATCTTTTGTTTAGACTGAATAAATATGTAGAATGTAACAATGTGAAAAAAGATGTACTAAAAGAAATCCTCTAAAATAGTAGGCAAGAGAAAAATTATAATCTTTTAATATCAAAATATAATTTTTATCGTTAAATTTGTTGAAAAGCTAAGGCCGATTGATTGATTAGCTTCAAGTACGAAATTGCGCATTATTAGTTTATTTCATTAAAAAAATTAAGTTATCGAACTTTCGCAAATAAAAAATTACAAATAGTAATAAACTTGGATTTACTCATGCGGATTATCTACGTGTTCACAACCACATCTAGTGCGCGTTTAATGTATTCACATAATTTACAATTTTTAATTTATTAACAAAAAGCTTGTCTGTGAAGATATATATATATATATATATATATATATATATATATGAAATTTTATATCTTTATTTTATTAGCGTAAAATATATGTGAATTTTCTATTCTTAAGTTTATTGATTGAAGAAGTATCTTATTTTTAAGCAAGAGCCTTAGTCTTGGACTCTTTAGCTTTCTCTTCGGAAGAATTATTACATACGATAGGAACACGACAATTAATGCGATGATGTTATACGCATTATAAATCATTATCCCTTAGATTTAAACATTTTTCTAACACTGATTAATCGCGAGCCTTGATGCATCCATTTTTGAAAAATGCCGCGTATTAACACTAACGAAAAAAGATACTGCAGTAGATACAATAGTTTGGTCCATCGATTTTTTTTTAATGACTATGAATGATACGCTGATAGAGACAATTCAATGATAGTCAACATAATTACTCTTTCAAATTACATTAATGTGTAATGTAATAACACAGATATCTCTTCACGATTTGCGCACATGACTAGAGAGAAACTTGATTAAAGTTTTCAAAACATATTAATTGCGTCTTTGGGTAATCAGACAAGCTGACTAGCTTGACTGCCGGAGGGAATCGCTCCTTCCTAGAATGCAAACGCAGTTGCGATTGAGCTGATCGCGACGCCAATAAGGTTGATCGGCATTAGAGACGACTAGATATTTTCATATCCAGATATTTTCATATCCAGGTGTGCACTCGTTGTTGCTGAGAGTTTTCCTCTTCCTGTCAGGACACGTGTCCTCTGGTCTGCGAGGTCCTCCATTTTTTGCCATGTTCGCGATGATGAGCCAACAGCCGGTCGTTTCCGCTTCTCATTGATTGCAGGTGCAGCGGTATTCGCACCGTGCCTATCGAATTAGAAATAGGGCTTGTTTGCATCGATACATCGATTGCTACGTATCGTGCTATATCCAATTATACTACGGTGATTAACAGCGCCGTTCCGTGCCGTTGAGTTTAACCGTATGCGTACGTTCGGGTGTAATTCGTGCGAATCATCGAGTACGTTGTCACGTATTAAAAATCAAACGAGGATCTAAAAGGATGAACGTTGCTTTTTTTATTGCGTGCAATCGTTTTTAAAATCAACATGTGTAAAAACATGTGTAACTTATAGCGTAACTAAAGAGATATATGTGTACTTAATTGAAATTCAATGGGATGGAAACACTTTATAGAAAATAAATTCGATGAACTTTTATGAGAAGATAATCGGGGATGATATTAATATTCATAATAAAAGTAACATAAAACACAACAAAACATCTGCCCAATTAAAATACGTGGAAAATAACGCGCTAAAATTATAATATGCTAGATGTTTTTCTCTTAACATATTTTGTCAAGAATTAATCCTTTTACGAATCAATTAATATGAAAAATTTCGAAGGTTTTATATTCGTTAGAGAGAATTTATTCATCTCTTTAGGTTTAAAAAGTTTAATTCTTGATCTTGCAGAGAATATTTCGCGCGAGCTGACGAACAACAAACATGCAATCATAGTTTATTTTCCACGTTCGTTTTGCGTTTATTACTTCCCGCCTGGGTTGCTGTATTGTGATCGATACGAAGCCACGGGGTGTGAAGCGAACGGCATCCGCACTACACATTTAACGCTAAATATGTTCGACTCTCACCTCGCATCGAATCTTCGTATATGTATGCGCAAACAATTTTTGTATCGAATGACGATTTTACGCTCCGTGTTAGATGTATAAATAGTTTAACGCGCGTTTCGCGAACGGGCGAAGAATCGCGAGCCGATATCTGCGATCCGCCAAATCGAGCGTGTACTCGGGCGTGCTCGGGGGGGAGGGACGAGGGGATAAGATGTAAAGCTTTGCTCGGAATTTTCGCGGTGATCAGTGCAATTCCTGGCCGCGACAACATTGCCGCGATCGACATTGGCGAGGACGTCGGGGACCAAGTGGCGCAAATCTATGGACGACGTTCGCGCGTCCCCCTGCTCTGGCTCAATGTCCTCGAGGTGAGACTCTGACTCGCTCCTAGGCGTTGTGGAGCCGGTGGTGCAAGTGTGCTCCGACAAGGTGCACGTACCATTCCGCGATATTCTGGTGTGCATGTCCGGGCTACCGGTGCAGCTGTATCTGGACGTCACGGCCTCCGAACGCGACAGAGACGGCTCCGCCGACACCCGCACCCACGGACACCAGAAGAAGAACTGGGCGAAGCCACGGCGGAATCTGCGACGCATAAAGCACGTTGAAGATCGATGGAGCATAATGTCACGAGAGAATGTCCTTAAAACTGTCGAGATAAAATTACATCTTGTTGTATGGATAATTTTGAGTCGAATAATTTTAGTTTTTTTTTTTTAAAGAACATATGAGCATTGCTGTAGAATATTCTGAAGATACAAATGTTGACTGCAACGAATCAAGATTATCCAATTCAAATCACGTCACGCCAGGGTGATTGCGATTTAATATTTTCATTCATAGATCGCAAAGTTCCGTCTTCATCTCTTTTTACGGTATTCGTGAAGACAGCGTATTCTAAATCATGCATGCTACCAAATAAGCCTGATTTTCCCAAGAGAAATATCCCGCTGTCATTCAACTCGAAGACACACACAATTCACATGTCACGTATATATTCATTTTTACATTTTTACTTCTCGCAGAGAAGAAAATTGAAAAATGGCGATCGCGTGGATCGTCAAGTTTTCTCGTATACGACTCATATTTTTTTCACGATACACACGGGAAAGGAAAGACCTTTTAAGAAAAGCGCGTTACCGTAATTGTCAGACTGTCTGGGATGAAAAATCTTGTATGGATAATATCATACAGGTTGAGGGAAGACTGTAATCCAATTATTACGCGGCTCTATCGCCGCGCCGCTTATTATTCACCGTCATTACGAGATCGTGGTCCGAACGCGGAAACACAATGATACCTGCGTATCGTGTCGTATATGAATATTTATGAGACCGGAGCGTATTGTGTCGATAGCACGCGGGAAATTGAAATCCGCGCGTCCGACCCGCGAATGTCTGTAGCGAGGTGTCCGACGTATTACATTTCCATTTTATTGTTTTTGACGTTGCGTTTAATCTTCTTTTTTTTTCACGGGCCAATAAATAGCGGCGATACCGAGGTTAGTAAGGAACAAAACGTGCACGCTGCGTGTGACGTGTGAGAGGGAGTTTGGGGGGGCAGGAATGGAGGCGGGAGAGGGTTCGAGCCACGGTTCGATCGACCCTCGACAACGTTCCCATTCCCGGTCCCATTCCCATTTGCGGGCGAAGCGAAATTATTTCGATTGCTCTCCGAAGATTCGCGCGGCTTTTCTCGATGGACGTCGGTCGGTCAGCGACGTTCACCGTGCGCCGGTATGGCGACACACTCACACGTGCTGAAAAACAACGTCCCTGCGGTGCCATAGCCGGTTCTGTGATGATACGAATCTCTACGCTTACTTTGCATGTATCGGAATCTCGGTCGGGTCGACCGCGTTTCCATTATCGTGGATATTCAGCATTCAAATTGATCGTTTGTGTAAACGCGTTAATGGCAACGATGTTACTTCCTGTTCCTGTAATAACTTCGGGCGTCCCTCCCCCCCTCCCTTCCGCCGAAGTATCTCTAAAGTCGGATGAGCTTATCTTCTGTGTGCTGTATCGGATTAACTCTCGACAGTTCGTCAAACACTCTTGACAGCGAACTGAATCGCCGGCAATCGAGTCTCCTTAATTAACAAGCTTAAGATAAAATTACAATTAACGATCGCAATAACTGACTAAATTATTTTTATCTTTGCAGCTTTGCAAATGTACACGTATAGATATATTCCGCTTGACGATTAGTTTATCTCGACAACTTGAAAGTTAACAAATATAATTTGAAAATTGATAGAGTTTATGCATCATGTTTTAACAAATGTGAGACGTATGTACAAACGATAGTTTATGGAAACTTGAACTCTCGCGTCGAGGAACTTCAAGTGGGACTCGGATATTTTGTAGCGGAGATTTGTGTTTAATTTGTGTAGATCCGCTAATTAACATAGAATAATTTAAGTTAGTCCTTGCGTATCGCGATAGGCAAACTTACGAAGCGGAACACCGCGCAATACCTGAGATGCTGAAGAGGGAAACTTTCGCAAACTCTGTTAACAAATGACGAGAAGATTCGTCGATACTGTATCTACGTATTTGCTTATCTCACGAAGTTAGTTGAATCGGCACAAGGATGCTTAGGATATAATTCTCGGATTACAATGCCGACGTTACGAGGAGATTCAACTTTTGTTACAATGAGCCAAAATTTTGACATATTTTCATTACGAGTGACAGAAAAAAAATGATCGTTTTGACGATCGAAATGGAGAAGCAAAAATCTTACCTAGTATTCATCCAACAATAAATTATAGGGTTGTACATGCTGTTGGACATTGCCAGCCAGTATATGCCCAGAAAGACCTCCTGGATGTATGGTTCATTTGTAATCTCTGGCAGATACGACGTCACTATGAAGTACATATGAAACGGGAGCCAGCACACTGCGAATATTACTACTACGACTATCATCATTTTTACGACCTGAAATATAGAGAAAATTCGTATCAGTCGAGATATAAAAAGGCCGGTGGTTTCTCCGCGATTAATTCGCTATAGAGTTAGACTTTTCCGATAAAGAAAGCAAAGATGTTGCTTTTAATATCTTAAAAATGTTATTGTACAAAAGAAAGTTATATTACGTTTACGTTTCATATAAGAAAGAAATCACAAAGATGTATTTTAAATATAGATAAATTAAAATCTTGTATTGTAATTCATATCGAGATTTCCCCATAAGAACCGCAATCGCGTTAAATAATCAAAAGTAATATAGTATTGCTTTTAGTTATACATTTGAATAATATATAACAAGAGAGTAATCAGTTTACATATTTCATATTTGATTAAACTCGGGAGATTATATTCCGGTCATTTTAATATGTAAATGATGATAATTGTTTTATAATATATTAAAGATGTATTATATAAATATGTTATGCAATATAACATGTGATTTTATGCCAAATTGCCAATGATTTTAATGAAAACACCTGTTAGATTCGGTTCGCTCACGCATCCCGCGCTGCGAGGATTCCCGCGGATAACGAGAAGAGGGGGATTTCTCGTATTTAATATTCCATAAAACGCGAGTCGAGGTAATGCAACTAATTATTAGCGCAACGTGAAAACAAAGCTATCGATCGTTTTCACGCATAGTTTCTACTTAACCGGTTTTTCGATCGGTAATTTGTAGCACGGCAATAAACGCTTCTTTGAATATACGTTTTCTGCACAAAATTTCTACGGGTGATTAAAGCCGCGATAATAAAGTGCTCGTAACATATCGATTTCTCCGTCGTTTTTGTTATTATCTCTGGAGATTCAATTTCGTCTTGTCTTCTACTCCTACGTTATACTACGCTTTTGTCCGCTCGAAGAGGAATTCTCCTTTTCGTTGAAATTAACGACCTACTCAACTTCGCACAGATATAGTTCTCGTAATCAGTTGAGGACAGATTGTAGAAACGGTTATTTGAGAAATAACTTAAATTGGATTTCTCGAGATAGTTACGAGTCGTATCTCATTATATCTTCTTTAGGTAATTAAAAAGTAAAGTAAATTTATATTCTCCTCCGTGGTTACGCGATTTGTAGCACAATATCTAGCGACTCTCTGATTCGATTACAATCTACAACGATGAATACCGCTCATCAATTCGTATTCAAAGAGATAGCTTTGATATTTCAATGCAAGCACTTTGGAAAAATCGCTTTAACGTAACGGACCGTGATATTTCCCTCCGAATATTTATGCCCGACCTTCGGCAAGTGTTTGTAAAGCTTTGGGATACACCCGGCGCACATTTTTGTTGCTTCTATGCTACATTCTCTACGAAGTCGGATAAGAATTTGCATTTTTCTCTTTCGCTCGAAAAATCCACGATAATCGGGCCAGCGTTTTGTTCGCGGCAATGAATTTTTAGTTAGCTCCGTCTTGTATAATTTATTTTTCCTCTACTTCTTTTTACGTATTATACATTCTTTCGTACTATCTCTTTTTTGTGTGCAAAAATCTGCAAAACCGTTAAATAAATACATTAAAAAAATGAAGAATTTATCTCGTGGTATGTAATATAAAATCTCTCGTGTTGGAATGTATTGAAAAAGATATACATCATTTTGGAATTAAACACCGACATTCTCTAATTCACGCTTAATTATGTTTCGTTTCAGAGGAGGGACCGCAGAGGACCAACCATCCGACAGACCCAAATTACAGAAGGGAATTGGTGGGCAATATATTTCATCTGGGTATCGGTGCTGATTTTTCCGGTAAAGGAATGAGAGAAATTGCTCCCTCGTCGTTGCGGTTCTGAAATAACAGGAAGGACCGAGGGATTCGATCTTATACAATTCAGCCCACGGCTGGGACATCTATTTGCCGATTTCTTATCCGGAAAGAAAATGATGCTGCTACCGCCGCCGCTGGGTAAGTATAATTAAGGCCAAGAGAAGTAGATCGCTCGTGTTTGCGTCCCGACGACTGGTCACATTATCCGACATCTCCTTTCTTCCTCAAAATGTCAGACTTCACTGCCAGTCGCGCTGTTAGTTTCTCTATTGTTCTCACGGGTTTGTAGAGTCCGCGCGTATTCACACACCAGCGCGTTTTGACACGATCTCAGAAATCTTCCTCTTGCGAGATATATTGCTACAACGATGTAACCACCATAAAAGAGGTATTGTTTATTGCTTATATTATCGCGCTAAATATCGCAAATATTTCGATATCCGAAGCATTTCGGATATTACATACCGTCTCCATTTCCTTAACGACGAGTTAATTAGACGCCATTGTTTTACGACTGCACGTTCAAAGGGTCGACACAATTGAATTCTTATCGTTCTCGTTTTCAGTAAACGTGCGAAGCATTAAAGCTCACGTATTTATAGTCGTATTGCTGTTGAGAAAATTTAGTCGAAGCTAGTTCTGATATATAATGGATTTAATAAATAGATTGTCATAATTTCGTATTCGTTACGTGCAACCGCGACTCAATTGGAGAACTCAATTTGTTTTGAAACACAATTTAAATTTTGTTTTATGCAATTCAATGATCGATTTTTATTTGAGGCGAAACTTATATTTGATGTGTTTTTTAAATTATATTTTATATTTTAAATAAAATATAACTATTCAAAATATTTTATTTTTATAAAATGACTACGGAATCATGTTGTTCAAAATGAGACTTTATTCCGAGTATCTCATCTGTGCTTTTCCATATGAAATTCATATGACGACTTTAAACACGAGCCTAAGTTAACTATTTGTAGAGACATGTGGAACAAAAGATATTGAATGTAACTTTGCGAAGGTTAAAGGTTATCGCGGGAGTTGTAGTAGGTGTACGTAAATGTACTCTGGACGTATTTACGTTTTAAGTTTAAGAGCGACACTCCGAGGAGTTTAAGTACTTTATCTCTACGGGTTTACGTTTCACGCGCACCGCACTTTGCGTGCATTTAAAATTTCGCACCATAAACAGCTTTTTAAATTTTCAAGAGCGCTGCGCGTCTTTAGTTAAGTCTCGGGAGAAACGCGAGGAAAATATAACGGGCGTATAATGAGCTGAAGGTTTCGCATTTGGCTGCTTTGGCTTTGCTCCATTCGTATGTAAATCCAACAACGTAGAGCGTTTGTGTAATTTGACTAAATCGAATAGCAGCGTGCAAAGCGCTCTTCGCTTTCGAATAAATTGTAACAAATTGTTACAATTGAAAGAAACTCTCTAAAGATGAGAACAAAAAAAAAGGGACATTTGCTCGCAGAAGCGAAAATAAAGATAATGAGAATTATGTGTGGGTCAAATAAAACCATAACGTGGTAATTGTCAGTAACGCTGCGGTCTGCCTGTAGATGCGGGCCATTTGTCCACATGTCGTACACCGAAACTCGCACTTGTACTCGAGTAAGCTTTGTAACAGACGGGTGGGATCCGTAACCCGCGCGCATTATACTGGCGGTTGGAATATTACGTCGATATGTATGCGACGGAATGGAGTAGCGATCCCAAATGTATGGCGAAACGGACACCTTTTGTCGTCTAATCGAAATCCAATGCACTCCCACTCAAACATGTCAAGGAGAGGCCCGTTTAACTAGATTCTCCTGGCATATGGCGCCCACAATCTTCCTTCCTACGTATCTTTCAATCAAATGCCAGCGCGTTATCTCTTCCTTTCATTTTTTTTAACGGATTATTATTACAGTGACGAAACTCTGGACTATTAGAAACAGAATATTGAGGGATGTTTTATCGTACTTAACATGTTGCTCAAACTGTGCAACATAAAGTTATTACTTTATTCTTATGTGAATAAGAAAAGTTTAGTAAATCAGAAAATATAAAATTGATATGAAGGTAGAGAGTTGAATAATTAAAATTTAAAGAATACACTGAACCGCGGCTTTTTTTTTCCATTTCACTGAATCTTACATTTTTATTATTTGCATTACGTTTTTGAATTTACTCTTATTAAAAAGATAAAGTTGTTATTAATGATTAATTATTATATTTATGTCGCTTTAATAGACGTTCTACATAGATTTCAGAGAACCCAACATAATTTTCGATACTAGACACTTCTTTTGAATTTTTAAGAGTACATGTTGATTAATAAAACTGTTAACCGCACGTGAATTTCAAATTGATGCTCGATCAATAATTTCAATCCGTTAATTTTTCAAATCAATGCCAGATGTTCTTAAATTAAATACGTTTCTATGAAAATTTTCAATGTGGGCATTAGAAATACATCACACGTTTATAATTTATACACATAGTTATTTGCGTAATTGACGTGATAACGCAATCATGGATTCACTCTCTTCCGTAGTATATACGTCCGAGAAAGTATGCAGCTATCCTTCTTGCACTCGTATCGACCGCTTTGTTGCGAATTCATTATACGTCCATTTAGGACGACCATTTTTATGTCCGATAATCACATTCCATTTATTCTCTTCTCCGCGATCACTCTACTCGATTAGATAGTATTTCAGCATTAATTGCGCTTACATCACGTACATATATACAGAGACATTTTATATATATATTACTGCGCAAATGTTGAAATATTTCGATACATTTGTCACTATTTCTCATAATTTATCGCGTCCCACTTAAAAAGTTGCAGCTGCAACGTTCGCAAGGAGAAAATAAAGGCAGCGGCGTTGGTCAAGGTAGAAACTTGTATCTAATCGTTTTTCACTTCATTCGGAACGCAGATCACAAACGATTGTAGGCAATAAACGTTTGTGAGCAATCGATATCCGTTGCTTGTATCGCGAACGTGTTAGAGTTCATGGATATTTTTCTTTAGAACAAAGGGATCGTGCCCCGGGGGCCGCATCTCTTCCCTTTTTCTCTCTTTGTCTGGCCAAAAATTAACTAAACGCCCCTACGTTATCTGTGTTACTGCTCACTGAGGATAGATGAAACTTTCCCCCGCAAACTTTATTGACCGAAAGTAGTTGGGGGAGTTAAAGTCAAAGCGCGTCGGAAATGGAGGCCCGCGAAGGTGCAGGCTGGGACTCGTCTAATTACGAATTATAGCCGGGCTTTAGGTTGCAAACTGCCGTCTCTCTGAGGTACGTGGTAGCAGGGATACCGGCCACGGAATATCTCGCGTACACGCGCAATCTTCGCTTCGTCGTTAAGCTCACAAATAGTCATTACACATCGCGTTTAAAACTAATTTGGAAGAACGTTTTTCAGCGAACGCCCTCGCATCGCCGAGCGGAGGCATCGTCGCGTCGTAATCACATTTTCTTATCTCGCGCGCGCGCGCGAAGAACGCGGGTGGAGGAGAGCGGGAAAGGAATTATTAGTAACATTGAGATGCGACTTTCTTAGACGCTTGCGCAAAAAAATGTACGATCATTAACTGTTTTTACAGCATATTTTCATAATCAGTCTATCTGCATTCAAGAAACTGTACACGGTGTATCTCGATTTTCTGCTCGTCTGTTGCGTAGTAATTTTTCTACCGTAGCGTGGTAAGTACCTGCTTTTAGCTATAAAGGGCCGTTGCGGTTTGCGAAGGTCGTGCGCACCTGTTCATTCATCATGCAGGCAGTAAAAATTACCATAGCGCCATTAAGATAAGAAAAGACAAAGACATATTTCGGATTTTTTGCGTGTAAGACGGTTCCCATTGCCGCGCGGATATTATTGGAGAATCGCTGATGTTATTCATAAGGGAAGAAAATCGTGGGGTTCCCGCCCCCCCCCTTCCCCCGTGGCTACTAAACAGAGCCGATAAGCCGAGTTTACGAGGGTTGGATAAGGCCAATATCATCAAGCTGCGGGATATTATCGTCTCATGCGAATCTTAATGCCACTCGCATGCGTTTCCTCGTGTTTCTGAATTTGATGTATGTATATTACGCGATTATGTAGCATTGCTCGCATTTGCAATCGATCGTGCGAATTTACGTCATTTCACCGTAATTATCAATACGTCGCAGTCTTCCTTCGCCGATCGCGAATGTAGTGTGTTTCTCTCGAAAATTATCGCGAATAATTTATATAACTTATAATAACAATTCGCGGATACGTGTAAAGGAAATAGAAGATCGGAGATCCCGACGAGATACGAATGACTGTGATAGAGCGGAACAACTGCGAGCGAAATGCATTATACGATTACTATCGGTAGCCTCCTCGTCGCGCGACGTGCCAATAATGCCTAACGCCATTTTCCAACGGATATGGCATTGATGGCGACGAGAATATAAAAAAAATAAAATAAAATCTAACGGTGTTGCGATAATTGCACGTTCGGACGTAGCAAAATTCCTTTTACAAACATGAGGCATTTATAATTTATTTTAGTACGTCCTGCGAGGCTGATGAGGCAAAACCACGCGGTATTGTTCCTTTCTTGCATACGCGACGAACAAAAGGCTAGAACGTGAACAGAAATTGTTTAAAGTTCCATCTAAACTTAATTAATTGAGATAGTTCGTATATCGGTTTTACTAGGTTTCAGGGCGGGAGAGCGAGATAAAGAGCGTACGCGAGATTACTTAGTTGCATCACCTCGTATAAATACGCTACAAGTGCAGACACGACACTGCACTTTAATTACTTAAACGCGATCGAGCACAGGTAGCGTACATACAACAAATTTCTACGCGAGTTTATGGAGTTTATTAACATTCGTCCCTTCGTTCGCGAGTATTATAAGCGGCGAAGTTTACTTTCTTTTCGCTCGAATTGATATTACTATTGGTGAAAATAGAAACCAGAAAAGAGAGGAGGAGGAGGAGGAGGAGGAGAGGAAAAACCTTTTTGTCGCTTAACGCTTTTCCGCTTTAAATCATCTTTCGATCGTGGAAGAACGAAAGCAATTTCAGCGTCTGAACTATGCGCGGATATTAATTCATTTTATACATACCCTCCGTTTGCTCCGAATGTTTTCGAGCTGTCTGGCTGTGGCCTCCCCGATGCTTTGCGAGCCCCACAATTCCAGACCGACCCTGGCGTAGGTGAATGTCATGGATCCGATTGGTAAAAAGTATGTCAATATCATGAAGATAACGTTGTACCTGAAAATCAATTAAACTCATACGCCCACTCACAAGAGCAAGTTTATGCGATGTAATATCGAGAAATGTCTATTCAGCAAAGTGCTCCAGGAATCGTGCGCTTTCTTCTCTAGGACTCTTTGAGTAAACTAAAGTCGACCTTTCTCTTCGGCTAAAGAGTATTCAAGGCGTGGTCTTATTATTAAGTTGACATCGAGAATTAAAGTATCTCCGTGTTTTAATAGTTTTAAACAGGAAAGGATCTTATTTTTCCAGTTAATTTCACTTTTCCTTAGCGGAAATGTAATTTAAGATTTAATTACATTACAGTCTCGTGAAATCGGAAATTAGAAATGGAAGTCCAAAAAGAAAAATGAGCCGCACGCCGGTTTAAGGACACGTCGATTTATGCGTATATATAGTCATTATTGAGAGAGCGAGAATAATTAATTACTAAATTTTCATTATTAAATTTATCGCGAACGCGAATATTTTGCAATTATGCGTACGACCTAATTTATGGTTTAATCAATTAAATTTACTGGCGTTGGGGTGTTTCACGAAGTCACAGATGTTACGTGTGTAGCACTTTCAACATAAATTACATCGGATGGCGCGCAATGCGATGACACGTGATGCTCAAAAGGGGATTGAAAATAACGTAGTATCGCGGTCCCGCGTGGCATGCTTTTGTTCGGGAGTATCGCGGCGCGTAACCGCTTTCAAAGTGCACTTTAAATGCGCCGATTGAGCGCCGAACGAAAATAACACACGGCTGATTCTCCAACAATAAGTTTACCGATCACGATGGCTGATACTGTAATATACGCGAGCGCGTATATTACTAAACCTAATGAACTGGCGAATGTGTGCGCTGTCAGATGTTGTTTGCCGACGAAAGCGTATCGACGTTATCAAGTCACTATTGGACGGGCTGGTTAAACCGAGCTCGCGTTTCGACGCGAAAACTCGTGTGTAATCATTTACATGTCGGCGCATTTACGTGGCTAATGATAATCGCGTAATTGCTGTTAACCTTTAGCAGCGGGATCCAACGACCCGCGCGATGATGCGTCCAGCGAGATTTATGGGAAGAGGACGGTTAAACGAATTACGCGTAACGTACGCATTACTTATAATTCCGCTGGAGCGAGATTTTAGAATGCAAGTGGAATTCTAAAAGATTTACTCGATTGAAATATTGCGCGTATGATATTGAGAAGAGAGGGAAATGTAAATCATTTTTCGCGCAATCAATCAGTTTTAATTCGCGTTGAAAGGCTAAGGGACACGGTGACTAAATTACCACGCAAAAATCTCGCGTTTTTGACGCCGGTGACGAGAGCACGCTGCTGACACCGCAAATTTTTGCCGCTAATCTTATTCACGTACAAGTACATTAATTATGGTAATTATGACGATCCGAGAGTGATGCCAACAGCTGTTCATTTTCTAACGGAGCATTTAGCTTATTGCGACGGGGACGTTAAAATGCACTCTGCATTAGGATTATTAACAAACAGTAATGAATTCATTAATGGATTATCGCGTTCGTTGCAATCAGATTACGACGCGTCGCAAGCCATTATACAACCGTCGAAATTTCCGATTCCACGCGTTACGCCTGGAAAGCCGGTGTTGATTCCGAACGAATAAAAACAACCGGCGCATAAATTCATTGGGTTACACTCGCGTAACTCCGATTTAGAATACTTTACGCGGATTTGAGTCGTGGAGACTCGTAAAAGCTTTAATCGTCAGCGTTTAATGGTGACGAACGAGTAAGTGCTTCAAAAGTGGAATTTTCGAAGAACGATCGATGGACAGCGCTTTCCGCCGCGATAATACCGATATTTATACAAATTTGTCTCCATCGCGTTTAAGGATTACACGAGGATTAGATTGCACGGCATCTGGGAACGTCTGGCTGAAGAAAACGTACTCGAAAAATATTAAGAATGTTGGAAAGTGAGCTAATCTTATACGATAAAATAGTTTGGCTTCAGTGCGATCGTATCGTGAATAAAATCATATATTCTGGGAATAGATAAATCTCAAGTTGCCGTGAACGGTTCACATTAAGTACAAATGACGATAATTGCATAAATTTAGATAATTTATTTAAAATATTCTTTTTCCTTTTTTTTCCTTTTAAAATTTTTACTTCTTTTATGATTAACTCTTCTTTTTTCAACGATTTGATATATGTATAAAGGATAACGTCAGATAAAGATCGATTAATGTTTCATATTTAAATTTCTGATATTGTCCATAATCCATGTCATTTTATCATAATTATTGTTATCTTGATAGAGTTTTAGGATTTACGGCCGTAATTAATCTTCATTAATTTACAACGCTTAAAGCATTGTATAATGATTATGGGATATTATTCTATATAATTTCATTATGACCACACCTTTGTAAGGTGCGGCTAATTTTGCACATAGTCTAAATTCTCTCTCTTTCTCGCGTTTCTTTATATACTATTTGTCGATGTATATAGTCTCGTTATACGCACTAAGCCAAGATGAAAGCACTCAATAAGCTTATAATTTCGAGTGATCAATTTAGCAGAAGCATTTGTATCGAGCAATTGTGGGTGATGAAATGTGCTTCGAAACGACACTGCTTTTACGCTTCGGTTAAGTAACGATGAGATGCGAAATATGGGAAACTTTCGTGTCGCACGAATGTGGCAATCATAGGATCGAAGAGATTCTTGAGATTAGATCGAGATTACAGAACGATGGATAGAATCGCGTGAACTTGGATTAAGCGACGTGGGTTATTTTGAGAGGGACTGTTCGAAACGGCATTTATATCAGGATTAGAATTCTCCTTACTACCCCACTATGGGCGTCGCCTATGCGTGATCCTACATGACGTGCCATGCACGATAGCGCCGAGCTTCGGGCATACCTTCCGAATCTTTCAATTAGGAAACAGCACTCGCTCCGGAGCGAGTACTGTTATCTCGGCGAGTACGTTTTCACCGGCCTATCTTAATGGATGATCATACGAAGCGGATGCAAATGTGGAACACAAATTCAGATTTTCATCTGTAATTACAATCCGATCAAAGCTCGATTTAATCGCGCGTGATTGGGCCAAGTATTTTGAGGACACGCGATACACATTTACGATGCACCGAATCCAAGGTATTATTAGCGTGATTTATTGCCTCTCTCGGTACCGGGACTGCAAACACTTTATAGCGAAATGAGGGACTCATTGTGCCGACGTGGTATGCGTGGTATGCATTCATAGTGCACATGCTTATGTGCGTGAGAGATAAACCAACTGACCGGCGAGCGCAATCATTTAATAGTCATAAATCGTAAACGATAGTATTGCGTAGATATGTGCGTGCATTGAGGTAACAACGCTTTTATGGATTTCCGGAAATTGAAGTTTTTATCTTCCGCGATTTGTTCGATCATCGTTAATGCATCATTAAAAAAACGCAATTGCGTTTAACTACGGTGACTTGTGATGTACGCGACCGCATGGCACAGATCTTCGCGAAATACATAAACACATTATTGTTTAATATACGATAATAATTGAAACAAAGAAGCTTACGTCTATGTATATATTGATTAAATTAAAGAGAGAAATAAATTTTTTGTGAGAGAACAAGCGAATGTAAATAGTTTACAAAAATCCATAGAAATACTCTGTAAACTTTGCGAATACGCACTCGTTAAAAAAATGTTTGGCTTACAAATATTCATCGTAGCTGAGTCCGTTGACGTCTGTGTTTGGCCAATCGCTGTAGCAGACGACGCGGACCTCGCCGTTCATGAAATTCTGAGTGTAAGTGGTATAGAAAAGCAGCATCGGTAAAGACAAAATTGCCCCGATGATCCAAATTACGATCGCCACGCACAGTGTCGCTTTTTTCCCCATACGTGGTTTCAAAGGATTCACGATGGCCATGTACCTAAAACAAAGTCCACATTAATAATTCGTGATCGACAGATAAAGAATTTGATCATAAAGATAATCTTAATTAAAGCGATTGTCATTCTCAACTACAAGTTAAATCAATTTGATCGGAAAGATTGATTAAAATATTATTTATCTGAAATATTATTTATCTGAAATATATATAGTAAAAGATTAAATATGAGACTGAAATAAAATTGTTATAGATACGAAACTAGATCCATATCACTTAGACTGTGGAAATGCTTACATTATTACTTTTATCAAAATAAAATTGCGCGCCGAGAGTTGCAAGCGCGGAGCGTCTATGGTGTCTCAGACGACGTGAATTTTTATGATAAAGTCTCCAGATGATAAGGACAGGCTGCATCGTGGGATAATAGATCAGGCAGCGTCAGCTTTTTTTCCCCCGAGACGAGACGAGAGCGGAGAGCGCGCGTGAGTAAAAATGTTTCAAACGGGGAAGACGCGAGGAGACGCAATAGGACCTAACGATAATATCATAGACGCGATAGAGTGAAATCATGTTTGCGCGACTGATGCACCGTTGGAACTCTAAGGAGTCGCCAAAGGCGAGTGCGACTTAATATATAGAGATAGAGAAAGAGAAAGAGAGAAGCTCAAATCGTAAAATTCGTATTACTAAAAGCGAGCGAAGATTGCTGCCGGGAGATGGAAACTGCTGGTGGAGCGTGTCTTCCTGCAATTCGACGAACGGAGGTTCGTGCGGAGAAAGGTCGATTCGTCGTTCGGACAATAAAGCGATGAAAGCAGTTGCGCGAAATCCATTTTCTAATATCCAGTAGTCAGGCTATTTGATGAGACGACATAAGGTCAAATCACAGCCGCGTGTCGGGATCGTGTTCTCCGCCTCGTCAAGTTACGGTGACCCCTCAAATACTATCGCGACCGACTCTGTCTTTACCGCCCCGGAGGACGGGTTCGGCAGTAATGTCCTCTCGACTAGTATCAAGGGATAAAGCCGTGTAACATTATATAACGTCAACAGAAATTTTACGGTAACTCGGAATCCTTACGGTTCGAGGTACGTGCATCTACTCACGACGGCAAGCGGTCGAAACGTGAGAAGGACGGATAATGAGGACGATAATGATGAAGACTTAAATCCATGGTTATGCGAGCCTTCGCATAAATTGGTCTTAATAACAATGTATCCAATGTCGGGTGGGTATTTTCATCCGACTTTACATTCAAGCGGGAAAAAACGTTAAAACGCTGAAGTGAACCCCTTTGTAGTTTCGGATAAAATTCTAGCCAGAAATTTTCCGCCTGACTGCGCATTAATGCGACTCGCGAAGAGAATAATACATTTATGAGTCGTCGTGGCTGCATAAGTGACGTGCAAGTCGGAAAGGCTTCGCTTAGTAGAATAGAACAAGATGGTAGTGAAATTAATGGACAAAGAAACATTTTTTCGTTCCGCTGTGACCTACTTGTATTACGGGGCTATTCGTTTAGGGGCCACGTTTCCAACGGCGGATATTACAAAGACAAATGCGTCTGCGCCTGAGATGACGTTTCGAACGCATTCACGATGCTTACAGTCGTAAAGATCGTAATATCGATAATAAAATTTGCCCTCGTACAAACTACCGAGACGAGCCGAGCACGCGTTCCATCTTTTTTGTTCTTTCCATGTCGTGGAAGCGGCGCGAAAACCGAGCACGGATTATTGTTCCTTCGAATAGAGTTTCAGCCTTTCGTGTAAAGATCTGATCGGATCCGAGTTTGATCTTGCCTTGAAAGGAACGCCGAGTGTTTTTCGTTCCGAGCTACCGTACATACATCCGACGTTTCAATTCCTCCATTCTATTCTCAAAGATAAAGTTCAGAACGAAGTTCGTCCCACGGTTCGATCGCATTTCTCTCGCCACGTCACTTCTTCCCCTCGCCGCTTTTACTTCTACCCCTATTGTTCTTCTGCCTTCGCGATTTCACGCAGACTATCTTGCGCTCACATTTTACATTGGCGTACGAATGTCTGAAAATGCCTTTTCAAATATGTTTCTCCTCGGGAAAAATGGCAGAGTAATAAAACGTCATTTTCTGAAATATTGTCAATTTAAACTGCATTCAGTTCTTCCAACATCAATCGTAATTTTTATTTTTGTGAAATGTGTGTAACCTTTTGCTTTTCAGTATAGCTTATTCAATAATGCAATGTCGATCCCTTGAAACGATAATATTCTATCTCTCGAAAATGTTTGAGATTCTCCTCAAAATTTTTGAAAATACGATAGTGGCGTGTTTTGCATAGGAAGACATATCTCGACCTCAAACCTACATTGTCTCGCTTCGAGCTAGATAGGTGCATACGTGCAGCAGACAGTTGCAATTCGTAGGAACATTGTTGCTGCCAAAGGCAAAAGAGAGTAAGGGAGAGAGAGAGAGAGAGAGACTGGAGCAGAGGTCTCATTCTCTGAGCCTGAGGTTCTAGCGTAGGTCATTAAACATCAAGGAAATAACCTTGACGTTTCTCAACGTGCTTTTGCCCCCTGCGCAGACGTTAATCCAGAGATGAACATTAAGACGTGATTGTAATGCGTATGCGGATATACGCATTCCGAATTTCAGATTTCTCAGAATTTCACGCTCGGTCTACTTGGCGTAGTAGGAGATTTCCATTTGGCACTCATGATTTAACTCCGAGCTGATATCAATGTTTTAGCAAACTAAATCTTTGAGTCGAGAACATTATTATCACTTAAGATTTTATTTCGCGCTGTTTAGTTTTACGATTTTAAATTAACGTCGTCCATTTTCAGTATGTACTCGTAAATTTACAAGTGCAAATTCGACGTAGTTGAGAAACTCGTTGGAATTTCAATACGAAAGCCAGTTGCGATTGATGTGAAAGTCGTATCAGAACACTGCTTTTTCGTTATCTTTCAGGCATTAACGTGTAACGTGTGCCTGTGTAACGTGTGCCTGTGTAACGCTAGAGATAAACTAGGATTTTGCAGAGGTAGACAGATGAAACTATTCAGTAAAGGTCGGATAAAAAAATTTCGCTTCTCTCATAAATTACCCACAAAGTCGGACTGCAACGTGGTTACGTTACACGTAGATGGTTTTGATGCTTTTCCATCAACCTGTTTCGTATTCGTCTCGAGTAAAACAGCTTTTTACCTTTTGCAAAGCCATACCTTTGCTGGTTACAGCGACGCCGTCATCATCTACTCGAGAGTATGGATTGAAGAAGGGCTTGACCTCCTTGCGTCCGATTTGTGCGCTTACTCGTACTACTTTCAATCCGCTATGGCTATCCTTATTTCAATTAGCTTTAACCTTAGGATTACATAATATTTTCACGTATGAGAATTTTTTAAAAAGTCGGATATTTAAAAAATATATGTTTTTTTTCAGTAAAATGCTAAACGTCATAGAATATGATTAGAAAATAAAAATTAAAATCTATTTACTAGAACATATAAACATTTAAATAAGGCAATTCTCTCTCTCTCATTTTAACATTTTTTTAAACGCTTATGTAAAAACTTCTACAGTAACGAATATACTCTTCGTAATTTTTTTTATATAGCATTGTTACTCCTGAAATTGTACATTTCTAAAATGTTAAATATTTCAAGCGGTTTCGTGTTGAATTTTAACTCACAATTTCTATTGGAAGTTAGATGCGAAAGATAGATGTTCCCTGAAAGAAAGCTGTCATATGCCACACGTTTTTCGAATGTGGAAGCGGTATATAGAAAAGTGGGCTACGAAAATTCCCAGGAGTTAATCTTCCGTCGGATGTATTATCCGTTGGGAAGAAAGATGGTACGAATTGCACCACTATGTTTTGCTGGAAGGTTTGAGAAAGGTCTCAAAGATCCGAGGGTCATGGCCCTCGGAACCCTTATTGCACCGTCACGATAATAAATTACAGGGAATATTAACCTGCGTCTTCCTTTGAGACAAACTTAAGAGATACGTGAAAGTTTCGACGAGCAAGTAAGTGGTTACGAGATTAATGCGATTCCTCACACCTTTCTATGTATGATACTGCTATGAATTTTGCAGTTTCAACGTTACTCTAGAAATAAGCGGCGAAACATGATTTGCATTTCTTTTTTACTTCGCCGTTTGAGACGTGACACGCGCAAATCCGCCAAAGGAAGTTCTTTCGGTGAAAACGAAGATGCTCTTCAAATATAATTTGAAATGCAAATCGACTATAAGCGGAGAGTATGAATTCTTAACTAGATTATCCATTCTTTTCTTTTTACGACACGTATAAAATCACATCGTTACCTACGTGTTGATATTATAATTTGTTTCAACATGTCGTAATAGCATATTAAACAGTCGAGAAATTCTGCGATGTACCGTCGAGATAAATTTCCTTTCGCGGATTTCGCAATTTTCTTCTGCAGTTCGTTACTGTTGCGCGGAACATTCCGAGATTTGAGTGCAAGAATTTAATTGATATAACTTGATTTACATTATACACAGCATGGAATTTTGCCTTATTAGATCTGCGCTTCACTAATCACCCATTATTCTCGCCGACGGCGCGGTGTTTTCTTGCCGCGTGATCATGAATTACGTTTTACAGCGGTCCGTAATCCCCTGGCTGCTCACGGCTGCTTCGCCGATGCAATGCATATTTTATCGAGCCACGTCACGCCCGACATGAATCCCTCGTTACCGTAATCCGTTGCGATGAACGTTCATCTCGGCCCGAACTGACCGGCGCAGATTAACCCGTCGAGAACGCCCGGGCCAAGTTATCGGTTCTTGCGTCTTGCTGGATGGTTGCCCGTCCCAGCTTCTTGCCTTCCTCGTCCAAGCCGTCGTTGCACTATAATTCGTATACCGTCCTTTTTTCCCGCTCGGCGCCACGCGACCGCGTCCCGTCGCCTCATTCCCGATTATAATTGCCATTGTAATTCGCGTTGTAATTTACGTTGCTGTCCACGATGTAATTATATTCGGTACCCGTGCTGCACGCTTCGTTGCGGACTGCCATGCCGTTCAGGAAACTGTTCCGCGCGTCGTCGACATCACGATAGCGTCCGCTCCCCGTGGATCGTCGGATTATTATTATTATTAGCGAAAGGAGGACGACGATGCGATTCACCACCGCCGCTATCGGCCAATCGATGTTTAATCCAGCGGCGCCGCGCCGCGCCGGCCGACAACATTGACGTCCGGTACGGCGTCAACGCCGGCGTTGTAATTGTAGCTCGCGCAATTGTAGTCCGCGCTGACATTCGACGACCTGGCGGCACTCCAGAAACTCCCGGCACCGAGCCGACGAGCGAACACGCGGCTCGCCGAGCCAAACCGACGGCTGCTCCCTTCGCGCACAGAACGTCCCCGTTTCCCGTTTCGCGATCGTAGCTCGCTTTGTAACTCACGTTCAGATTAGCCTTTCGGTTCGGGTTACTGGTGTGCCAGCGGACACGCGCCGCCGACGGCCGGCGGTTTGCACAGAGGGGCTGGGATTGCGGTGACGCTAAAGGCGTCCGCCCGGACCAGAGGTATCGCCCGCCACGGTCGGATGCGCGCTCAGGAAATTGACGCTCGCGTCTACGTTTACCTTCGACCCCGGCGCGGTGGATCGTGGTGTTTGCACTCATTTCGAGACCGACACTCGGCACACAAGTCGCACGCGAAATCCGCTTAGACGGATCCAGTAGACACGAGTAGCGTTTGATTCGCAACCTTCATCGGGTTTTGACATGGACATGCGAATCGGCATTTGTCTTTAAGACGGGGCACTTGGTCTTGTTACGAATTCACCCGCGTTCGCCGAGATCGATCGATCCCCGAACGACGGGATCGGAATTTTAATCGGCCGCCCCCAATTGGCAGGGTAGCGCCGTTGGTATTTTGATTAAAATTCGCGTTTCAGTTCGTATCTGCGTCCCGCTCGTTGCTTATTCATGTTATTTATGCTGGGCCGTAAATCCTACGATCGACCGAGTGGAGAGGTGCGTCAGTCGTTTCGCGGATTATTTGACTATTGGATTATTCATGAAGCAACTGTTGTTGAAAATTCCTTGACGTTGCATATTATAATCATGATGATTACGTCGATCGTCGATGTTCCGATCGAGCCGTCGGTATTTTTCGCTGCATCTGTTGCATCCTGACGCGACGGTTAACGTTTCTCGGGTTTTTCACGGCCCTTTCGTCCTTCGCCAGTCCTCGCGTTACGCATTATTAATACGCGGTCGGTGACAAATCAGCGGAATAAGTTGTTTCGGATTGTTTAGCCGCCGCAACAGGTTGCGACTCAACAGGTTCGGTCGCTTTCGCCTTCGAGCGTCTGACTGAGACACCGCCGATGCGTACTCGGGTTTCGTTTAATCTGATTTTCCGCTTGAAGATCAGGCGCAGACGTCCCGGGATCGCTGCTCGGATTTGCCGCTTGCGGCTCCTCAAGAATTCGTTCTCGGCGCACGGGAACACTCGACTCGGGACCGCGTGCGGTTTCTCTCGTCTCGAAAGATTTTGCCGTAGTCAACTGTAGTCAACGCGCGAGCGTTGCGACCCGTTAACGTCGCGACATCGACGTTCCCGTTGGTATTGCGCCGAGCTAACGTTCACCGAGCGCTCGCATCGCGTTTCGTTCCTGTCGAACGGTGGAATTTACTACGTCGTTTCCAATCCGTATCGATGACGTGCGCGACGTTTTGATTGACGCCAACATTTGCTTTGCGGTCGGCGACGTTTGCGTGTTGATCGGAGCGCTGCAAGGCTATCGGCGGCGCGGCTACGTGCGCAGCTACGTCCCCTTTAACGGAAATTTCTCCGGAAGTTTTGTTTCCGAACGGATGACTGACGTGGAGGCGAATGGCTGCCACGGCCCGCGGTTACTGTTATTCGCGATTCAAGGTGGTATTGGCATTCGCGTTTGGCAGTCGCGGTTGTATCCGACGGCGAAATCGACGTCGGCGGTTCCGATTTTAAATTCGACTTCCTTCCGCCCGCGCCGGCTCGCGCTTCGCCATCAATTTTATTGGGCCGTTATCTCCGGCCGGAATGCGATGCAGTATATTCGAATATTCCTCCCCGCAGCTCCTGGGCTGGCAAGTGACTGAAGTCGGCTCGAGTGATTCATTCCCGACGTTTGATTGAACCGCGAACTGCACGCTCTCGCGAAACGATGGTATTCCAGCTACGATCGCTATTAACTTCGGTACTTAAGACGGTATTCATGTTCGCGTTATAACTACCGAGATTACCTCTTTCGCCGGAATTTTGCGAGGATAATGATTTTATCCGAGTGTCTGACAATCCCCGCAATTCCCGTCGACGAAGACGGGGGGCGGTTGAATTTTTCATGTTTACGCGCTCGGTCGATCCGCTACTGCCGCTGTCGTTCACATTGTTATACCCGCGGCATTGTTGCTCCCCGTTGCTTGTCGAATCGTTCAGATCCGGAGCTGCGTTTGATCGGCGCTTCTCGCCTTCAACGAGGCAGACTTTATCGCATCTTTTGTTGGTCTACGTGCTGATTCTCGTTTGTATTTCCCGTGAAAGTGCTCGTAAGAATCGCTTCATTATCCAGCTCCGTGTTGATTCTCGCAGCGGAATCTCGTCTCTCGAACTCGAACTCGTCTCGGCACTTTCTTTATTCCGCGATCTGGAAGTTGGAAGATGATTTTATTATTAAATGACTCCATATCGTTCCTGTTTGTCCTGCCGTCGTACAATTCCAGCGGCAGAATCTAGTTCTCTTCTTTTTTCTCAAGAAAGCACAATTCGACGCTTCGTAATCCACGTTATCCCGACTGGAATTGAGCCGCGTCTGCGGTTTCTACGATAAATTCCTGAGTGGATATCTAGTCAGGATTTCTGTAGTAGTTTAATCTGAAGGGAGCGCCAAAAATTGCTGCCGGCGGAAACCGATTCCCGACAATTTACTCGACAATTGTTCAACGTGGCGCAGCATGTCGCTGGGGTCAGGGATAGGGATGAATTTGCAAACTTGTCGATGTCTTCCATGAAACAACGCTCGCGGACGAACCAACTTCTCGCTATAGACAATTCAGCACTGGATTATTCTCGCGCAAACTAACGTTGGATCGCCGAGAATTGTTTGACAATTGTCCGTGTATCGTGATCGCGCTTCCGCCACGAGCAAAACTGACGAGCGTAATGCAACAACGGAACGCTCAGCAGGATAAACTCCTTGATTATCAATGCATGAAGGCGCATAATGCTCGCAGTCAAGTTTCGACAGCCACTTGACAAGAGTTCGCCAGATGATCGTGTCTGATAGTTAAATACTGTCAATTTCGCGATGGCATTACCGATAAGATGAATGCGATAAATTGGAATCTGTAAATTATATATTCTTCGACGGGGAAAATCAATCGCGCGAGGGCTGTTATCTCGACTCAACAACCCTTTGATCGAGAGATGTTTCTTTCTCGAAATTCCGAGAGTTTCCTTGATCGTCACTCTGTTAGTCAGGTGCCGGATGGTCGTTAGCAGCGTCGTCGTAACGATCGTTAAAGTTCGAGGCGACACTACTTGTTAGTCGACATTCGATGGGATTTCTCAGTCAAATTCTCGTTTCCTTCATGCAAGGGTGCATTTTGCTGCCGACTCTTACATCGTTTAAAGTCGACCCGGATCGCCGTAATCGATCCGCGTTCCGGCGACAATCCGCGCGAGGTAAGATTTCTGCTTCGATCGAGGAAATTGAATCGCGGTTCGTCGTCGTTTCAAGAAAAGAGTCCGCCGGTCTGGCCGGTTAGGTTCCGGACTTGGACGGGGTTGGGTACGACGTCGTTGAGAAGAACTCTCGATTGCACTTGATGTCTCTTCCACGTCGTCCGATAACGACCATGAAGTCCGAGCGTCACTCGATGCCACTGTCTTCGGCATAGCCGCTATCGAACCCGAGTTTGACCTTTCGAACGCGAGTTTGATCGGGAAAAACTGGCATTGTTGGATCCACGGCGGCTACTCGAACCGTAAATGCATACGACATGTGATTCGTCTGTATCTCCTTCGCGATCGTTGAATTTCCGTTCGAGGAGCGCCACGATATTTTTAGATATCATCGAGCTTGCACTTCACGCGTAGTAGCGCATCGTTTGCGATCGCCCATAGTTACTCGAGGTGAGCCGTTAGGTTGTAGCTACGTCCATAAATTCTTCACTCGAACGTTGATCACCGTCGAGGTTCGAAACAGGCGTGCCGCTGCCGATTGCCAAGGATATAGTCGCGTTGAAAGCATCAGCACGTGCACCGAATTCACCATCGCCGTCATCGATCACCTTGTCCTAAATTAAAGACAAGGAAATTAAACGAATCTCGTGGAAGATTCATTTTATTTATTTTCTTCATTCCCCAAGTTATCTACTCTGTCGATTAAGTTGTCTGGTTAAATTATAATCTGCTATCGATAGCACATTGTATGGACGGTTAATCGATAATGACACGACAAAGGTTAATAATTAATAGAATTTTAAGAGTCTTCAATAGTTTACAAAGTTAATGGGTCGATGGAATGTTAAACATGAATATTAAGATTAGTAACGATAGGATTTTATCAAGGCGAGTATCGGCAACAGATGCGCAGTCGGGATCGGAAATCGCATTGCACTATCGGAATCTATCGCTCAACGTGAATTTATACTCTCCACCTAGCGTGGAGCCAATCTGCCACGCGTCACCAATAAGCACCGCTTTTATCGATGCATCGACGGCGATATTAGCCACGCTATATTTCGGCCCTTAATTGAGTCATTTTTATCGACCCTCAGTGCATGCCTCAGCGATCTCCCCAAGCGATATTTCAGAATTTATTTGCTTTCGCTTCCGAGATGCTCTCCCGTCATTTCCCAGAAACGTAAACGTCCTGACCGATCCGTTTACGCGTCATTGAATTCTCTCATTGAATTTCTAATATGAGGGCTCCACTTGGGAGAGAGTAAGGCTGCATTATTTTCGTTGCCGCCTCGGACGCGAATGTTATTGTCGAGTCGAAGAGGAATATTTTTCCCCGGGTTTCGCATTTCTTATTTTATTGCCTGGCAAAGCAACCCTCTCTCTCTCTATCTCTCTCTCTCCTTTTCTCTCCCTCCCTCTCCCTCTCTCTCTCTCTCTCTCTCTCCGTTTACAAGTACGGCTCACGGTAGTGGTAGTACACCCATTGCGCGGCATTGTTTCAACGCGGCTCTCATTTGAATTGGTATCGGAAGCATGTACGTGACATACCGCGCAAGGAGCTAACTGCGCCCCGTCGTCAACGTCGTCGTCGTGCTGCGTGCATTTCCCATGCGAATAATGGATGCCAAACATACGCAGAGACGTTATAATGACGTCAACATCTAGAAATGCGCATTCTTCAAACGCGGATATGTTCTACGGTTTCACGTAGATCCTGCAAATGTCAAGTATTGTCGAATAACAGAATTCTATTTTCAGATGCAAAGTCTTCGGAACAATACGGTTCCCTCCCTCTTCTATCCTCCTTTCTGTCTCTTTGATGTCATATCTCTTTAAGAATGCAATTACGTCGCGTGCACACCGGTTGCATTTACCACGCGTTAGCATGCGTATTCATTATGGCATTTGACGTCGTGAACCTTGTTGTCTGGTTATTGTGTCAATATTAATCTTTAATTTCATTGTTGCCATGTTTAATAAAGGAATTCTTTCTGTCTCGTCGAGTTTTAATTTAGCCATTAATTCTAAAAATAACCTACGCGAAATTCTGCTACGATGTCTGTTAATATAACGAAACCGATACTGAATGCTCGATGATGAATATTTCAATAGAGTGCTGTCTTCTATTACGTAACGTTCGTGTTCGTATAACAACGCGGAAAGCGTGGGTGGTATTTTTGTCCGTAGAAAATTGAACGCCAACGCGTTTTAACCAGATAAGACGTTCGCTTGTACGCGCGAAAGAACTGCAACCACCGATGAAAAGATATGAACGAGAAAGAGAGACAGAGAGTTATAAAAGAAAAGAGAGCTTTTCTCTTGAATAAAGAGGAGAGTCCTAAGCATCTTCTCGATGATAACAACCTTTCGAGATAAAGATCGAGGGAAGAATCTTTGCGATACTTTCGCTAGTGAATTTAAGAATTACACGATAGAAAGGATTTGCTCCGGATGACATTTAAAGCGAAAAGTAGTCTAAAAAACCAATTCCGTATTCGTCTTTTCATTGCGTGTCAGCGGAATATCAGATAAAGTCTGTTATACACGAAATTTGAAAATAACGTTTCGCAGAGAGATTCGTAAAAATATTATGCAGTATGCATAATCCTACTCGTATAATCATATTTTAATAACCTCTGTTGCATTCAGGCTGGGATCCTAAATTCTGAATTAAGCAAAAAGACACGGCAATTACTCGCGGTTAATATTTCAACCCTTAATGCTACCTGCCGCCCGGCGAAGCACACGGACGAGAAACGTTTCTCAGTTTCTATACATAGGTACGGAATTAACCCGGAAAAACCCTAATTAATTCATTATATGTTCGTCGGTTATATCAAGGTCAAGTGTTTCGTGAAATAATTTGCGATTCCTTAATGGATTCCTTCGGGGGATTATTCTCACTGGGATTTTTCGCTCATTCTCATGGCGATACTTAATGGTGTCATTTGCGGCTAGTCGTTTTCTCGGAGGTAACGTTTTCCGCCACAGAGACGCTCGGTGCAGAATATTTCAAGCGACGACACAAGTGCTTCTTTAAATCGCGCAATTATCCATCCTTTTTCTCACCGCAGATGAAAGAAACTTGCCGAGTCTTTTCTTCTCTCTATTGCATGGTGATCGTCTTTTCCTTGGTCTCTCTCAAGATCGACCTTCCCCTTGCAATACTTTGTATTGACAGGCTAACGTGCCTCCATGTAGGTAGTGATATCCTTGCGTGGGCTATCGAAGGGGAAATTAACTGGCCGCTCAATCTCTAAGTTCCTTTTATATCTATGATAACATCTGCTCCCGACGCGATTGATTTTTCAGGGTGCGCCCGATAAAATCGCGTGAAAGTTTATTTGGAACAGATTTGCGCATAGAATCCGCGCTTACTCTGTAAACGCGATCCTCACTTTGTCGCTCGCCTCTGTCGTGGGCGAATATGAATTCGCCGGAATAAATATTCAATCGTTGGAACACTCTGCATTCGTTCGTCTGCGCGTCGTCGATTAAGTTCCCTCCGGTCCATTCAATTCCAACGCATTTACAGAAGCTCGTTGCAGCAGCGTATAAAGCTCCGCTGTAATACATTTAATGATCTAGATAAAAGCCTCCGCAGTGAAAATCGATCGGAGCGATATCCGAGCGGGCTACAATGCCCCGTTATTTCTATCACAACGGGCGCAATGCTTACATTCTGATGGCTCTCTCTTTCTCTCTTTCTCTCCTCCCTCCTCCCTCTCCTCCTCTCTTTACTCCGTGCCGTAGGGTATTGTCGAGGTCTCAGATTCCCGCGCTTGTGATAACGCACGTTATCATTTATCGGGAAATGCCGCCCGTAGTGCCGATCGAGTGCAATGCTCCATTGGCGTTTTCCGCGGACGAAATGTCTGCACTTGTGGAAGCGGCCCCCATATCGGCGTCGCTCGCGGAATGTCGGGCTTCCCGTCGTCGCGCAGTCAATAATATGCGTAACATTTGCATTAACCTCCGGTGTATCGTCCGAAAATTAGTTCCCTACGATAAATCCATCGACGCGCGACGTTCACCATTCGCGGTTATCGGCGATTGCCACCGGCACTGATGGACGACCCACCCCCTGCGTTCCATCCCAGGCATAAAAACGAATTTCACGATTTACGACCTGAGCACCTTCCGATATCACGTAGCATCTGTCGGCGACATCGGGCGATCGAAATTTTTATCGCTCCTCACGTTTCTTTTTTATCGGCGATTCCGCTTGAAAATGTCTAAATTTTCGAGAAATACATCGGTGTTTTAGGGTAACTCTTGGGGACATGTAAAAAAGAATGATATACAGGGTATCTCTCGGAGGATTTTTATACGCTCTTCATGATTTCGGATGTTGTCCTTGAATAATGGTCTTTCTTCTGAAGCACAATTGAGAAAAATAGGAGATACGTTCCTTAAGTCGGGCGAAAATAACGTTCTAACTAGCAGTTTCCTGTATTCAGTCTTTCGGATTTTAGTTACTTGAAGCAATCATTCGCTTCGCTAAACAGGATGTGAACTTAGCGTAATCGGCTTTGAGATGGGTTGTTTGGTTTGAAAAGTGACTAAGTCTTTAATCGAGATTTATGAGAATTTAAACGGTCGCTATCGGTTACAAATGCGATCGCATTAGTTCTAATGATATCTTTAGAGTTTGCAATTTCTTTATCAATTTAATCGATTATTTTGAATGAATGGTTTCATTCCTTTAATCAAGAGAAATTTTTTTTCAAACTGATCCAGGAATTGTAATGTGGCCGAAATAAGAGAGAAAAAAGAATTAGATCTGCGGTGATAATAAAAAGAATGGCGAATTATGCATTCTATTGAGGGTATAATTCTGAATGGCGTTCATTCAAGAGGAAAGTCGCTTTGGAAAATTAACCCGGCATTTTCAAGCTCGCAGATTGAATTGCACCTCTCCGATATTCCCGCAAAAAAATGCCCTTGTTCTGTCTGCCCATTTCTTCGTGTTCTCATTTCCTTTATCAAACGGCTTGTTATAGGGCAACTGATAATACAGTAGAACGTGCTACGTATTGTTATGAAAAATTCGATATTAAACATTCTTTAACTCGATATGATGATAAACTCGCGTACAATATTAGCAGCAGATTAAAAAAAAAAACCCATCGGAGGCGACTTCTTTTCCGATACGCGCGTTTACACACGTAAAAAAGAAAATATTTGCCGACGATGATTCGATCAAATCGCAAATAAAAAAAAGTTGAGATTTGTTGAACCATGTAATTGGATCTTGGCGACAAAGTTTCACCTTGTCTAATCGCGGGACTGGTGACGCTAGCGCGAATGTTTATCTTGCACGTTTTTCTTGGCTGACTTTCGACGTCAGATTGATCTCCCGTCGTTAGCCTGAGGAGACCCGCTTCCGTTTCGCTGTTAAACCTCCTTAACACACGACGTCATATACGACGCACCCACGCCGTGTCTACTTCAACGCACACCGGAGCTTCTCTAGATAAACAGGAGGAAATGTATTTTCCCAGGACCGGACATTGATCTAAGTGGGGTTTTGGCACGAGCGTTTACGCACTAAAAGCGAGAACGCGCTCGAGCGAGGAGAAGAAAGACAGAGCTCGCGTGGGAGTTGGAGAGCCCACTAGCTTCGAGATTATTGATTGTTTGATATATCTAAGGATCACAGCGATGAGTCGCGCTTAGCCAGGGCGATTAGCGTTGACGGATATATCCCTCGTTCGTGATAACATCATGCCTCGTACAATAGCCGAGTTAGAGCCAGAACGACATTGTCCTAATATTGACTATCGCGACTTAAGACGCCTCTCTCTGGCAATTCATTCTCAAGAGCGTATTATTCCAAAAAAAGAAAAAGAGAGAAGAAAAAGAAGAAGAAGAAGGAAAAGGGATCGACTCTTACCGATCGATGGATATCGCCATCAGAGTGAAGACGCTGGCGCATATCGTGAGGACCGCGATGAACTGGGAGATCTTGCAGTAGAGCGTCCCGAACGGCCAGTGACTGTTGAGCATGTAGGTGTAATTGAAGGTAACGTTCAAGGTCGACACCATGGCGTCCGCGATGCTGAGGTTCACCAGGAAGTAGTTGGTGACGGTGCGCATCCGCCGGTGCGCCAACACGATCCATATCACTATCAGATTGCCGCCGGTCGCCACCGTGATCATGCCGGCGAACAGGAGCGTCCAGATCATCTGCCGCCACCACGGGAGCACGAATTGATTCCGCGGCGCGAGATCCGTGTAGTTGGTGCCGTTGTGATAGGTGTCATTGTCGAACCAGAGCGTCGTCACGTTCCAGAGGTGAGACGTGGAGTTGTACGCCGCAAAGTCGTCGAGGCTCTGCATCACGAATATTGCGGTATCTCTCGCCCCGTTGACTTACGTTGAGCTACAGACGAGCGGAAGACGGTCGCTGTTTTTACCCTGCTCTCCACCGCTATTCAACCAACCGCCGCCCCCGCACGCCTTTCCCGTTTCTTCAATCTTGCGTCTCACGGTGTCTTTCTTACCTCGCCTTAAAGCGCGCTGAGCTCTCGTCCGGTGCGCGCAATCTTCATTTCTTCTTTTACGGTTCCGTTACTCGCTGTTCTTTTTCCCTCTCCGAGATGCGTTGAGATTTCGGTAAATTCTGGTTTCAGGTAATTTCTAATACAATTACAATATCGATATCGCCGCAAATGGACCCGATGCGTCGATCATTAGTCGGAGGCGCCCACACTAATTTATCTCTCTCGAAAAAGCCGAATATTTTTGGAATACTTCGGTACGTGCCCACAATGCTTGTTTGTTACGTTATTTGAAGGGCAGAGATTCGATGTAGGTAGAAGCAGGGTTATCGTCTTTCAGGTCAAATAACTTACATATTCCTGTCAACCGCACATACCAGCCGACCAAGTTGGGCGAGCTTTCATGACGTAGCGCCGAGAGTTGCGTAGCACTTGTCCTCGCGCACTAGAAGGGCACGTTACAATCGCGGCATCGTCGAGTTCTCCGCATCGGCTTTCCGTCGCGGCGGGGTGAGTCTCCGAATCGTGGTCGAGGGGCCAAGAAATATCCATCGGTCATACTCGCGCGCCGCTGTCACCGTGCGTAAATTCCGCTCCGCGCTCGCCCGTAGGGTCGCCGATTCTCTCGTTCGGGGTCGCGCTCTCATGGAAAGCTCGCAGGCTACTGGCACCGAAAACACGAGCTTTTAATCCCGGCGTGTCGTATCGCGTCGAATCACGCCTCGATGAATCGCGAACCTTTTTTTTTCCGCTTGATCGTAATTGGAAAAATCGCGGCGGTGCGTGGGACGAATCGATTTTGGAGGACGTGCGCGCGGACCGCACGATAGAAATCGTTAATCCGAATCGCTTATCGACCACGTCATAATGACCGTACTTTCAGGCGACGGAACATTTCATTAATTCCGTCACAGCACCGGTGGCACGTTCATCGATAATATCGACGCGACTATATGCTCTCGCCGATTAAACCGCCGGGTAACGTTGTGGTACGACGGTCAGCCTTCGATTCGATGTCCGAGCTTGCTTCCACTTATGTTTCATGCACGAGCGCTCTCCGCAGAATCCGATCGCATCCCAAACCGCCGATCAGCTGCTGCCGGAGGCTCCATTGTTCTCGCGGCTTATTCGACGTAGATGAGTGCGCTTTTTTTTCGCCGATATTCCAAGCCCCGATGTAACTGTCCTTTTCTGTAGACGTAGGTCGTCGCCGCGATGGATTTTTGTACGGGCTCCGTCCTCCTTTCACACAGTTAGATGAGATCAGAAATCGATGGTGATCACACTAATCTCTCGATTAGAAGGGCAGACTGATGGGTCTCTCTGGTCTATAAGTGGAATTTTGCGTTTATTCCTCTCGCCGTTGCTTCTACCACGTGTCGTTTAACGATTACTAAAGGATCGTTGATGTTTCGCTCGTGAAATTCGCTCGTCGCTTTACGACGAGGCAGTTTTTGCGCGTTAACTTCTCGCCGAAGCATCCAGTAGATGAACGTCACTTCTGGAATTCGCGCAGGCCGTGTTCGTTGGTTCGTGTTTTTTCCCCCAGTAAGAAAAGTTCCGCTCGGTCAGTCATATGATGGAAACTTCGAAACGAGCCGAGATTCCGCGACAATTTCCGTCAGGCTGTCATTCCCGTTTCGATTGCTCATTACTCAGCGCCCTTTTCCGCAACAATGCGCATCGCGCGTCGTACTAATTAGGTCAGCTAAGCTTTCTTATCACGTCTCACACAAATGGAAAAGTTACGTTCTATACCGACCTTTTACGATTGCTTTACGACCGATTACGTGGGCGGGAAAGTTTTCGTATCACGTCGCTAATAAAATCTTCCTGCGGCAGAGAATCCGAGTTATCGTCGACGCCTCTCTTCGCCGGACGTGCAGTGTAAAGGCACACCTTTCGCCCAGCTTTGCGCACTCAATTAAACGTTGACGGTGCCCAGAACTGAATCTTCGTTTAGGCGTTCAGGGCATTCTCGCAATATCGCCTGCATTCGGTCCACCGGTTCGACATTGCATTATGTCAGTCACCATTCCTGTCGTCCGCAGCGCGCTTGGAATTTTAAGATTCGGACTCGCGCATTTTTCTTCACTACGACGACACCGCGTAAATCCTGCCCCGACGTTATTAGAACGGATTGAGAATTCCGCCCGAGCACTTTCCAAAGATCTCCTTAATTTTCAATTGGCTCGAACGTTTTGTAGCATACCGCGATTACTATGTAGATGGAGCAAAATCGTCCGTTCATAGCCGCAAGCGTTTTAAACGCGGGAGATAAAGGAAAGTGGCGAGAGGTAGATCGTGCCGCTTTTCCAGAAAGTTTCCGGAACGTGCCGGAAGAAAGTTCGCGGGATCGATGTGCAAGTTCCTCGACGATAGCGCGTAACTGGTCCCGCGATGTATAATCCGTGAAACTCCGGAGGAACACCCACTCTTTGAGGGCATTCGACGGAAAGTTTCTACAAGGATTGTTATCGATGAGACGAGGAAGACAGGTCTTTCCTCTGTCTGCCGGCCGACGTCGGAAAAATGCCACTCATAGGCTGGACATTCTCGTGGAGGGTAAGAATTTACGTCACGGCGTCTATCTCAGGCGCGACGGAGGGCCTTGTTGGTATTCTTATCCCATTCGCAAAATTCCGTATTCATCCGGAGCGACGGGGGTCCTTATGTTGACGAATTCCTCCGCTGCGGTCTTATCTGCGCCCCGACCTGGAACATATATTATAAGATCGGAATCATTATTTGAGTTGGAATCAAGTGCTATTTGTGGCGAGAACGGGAAACGGAGAACGCGGGAAACATGAATTATCGCGCGATTTGCCCCCGCGCGCTGCGCGCCGAGCGGGAACGTTCGGTCTGAACCACGGCGACAAGCTCGGGAAATGTGAGTGTACGGCGCGGATGAAATCCGTGAAATTTCATCTGTCTCGTTCGGGATGTACAAAAAAGGAGGTATGGCCCGAGAGGCACGTTTGCAGAAGGGCGCGGAAGAACGAACGTGCTGATTACGAGCCGTTGAATTTCCCAAAGGAATTTAATTATAAAACCGGTCTGTGTGGTGTACCGCGGCGATCGTCTCGATTAAGATGTCCGAGAGGATTGCAGCGCGTTTCATGTACGCTTCAGATAATTATTCCGCGCGATTAATATTTTCCTTTCCTCCCGTGATCGTTAAGCTATCACGATTCCCCCCGCTGAACAAAAGCGCCCAGCGACTGCCCGGCAGAAAGATTACTTAGTTGGATAACTTTCTCGTAAAACAATACTTATTTGTAACAATCATCTTCATCGCGCCGCTTTAGTTTGATATCGCTATTTTACCTGCACGTATATTGCGCAACGTCCGTTTAATTTTCCTTTGTCTAACGGGGGGGGATATCATTTGCTTAATTGCACCGTAGAACCGTGTTATTCTTTCCATTATTCGCGTTATCTACGGTAAGCTCTTTGCATATCGTAACGTGGGATATTACCAGATAGGAGAAATAGAAACAGCTATTCCCTTCTTCCGATGGGATAATAACTGATATACGGTAACAATAATTGATATTATGCACTAAAAGAACATTTGCCCCCGAGCACGCGATACCCACTTTCGCGCTATCCTCTTCATCTTTGTCGAGTGCCGAGTGATTTGCGATAACGTATAAATATCATGAGACGGACGATCAGGACGGAATGTTAGGATCGAGATTGTTTTCGCTTGTACAGCACGATACTCCACGATGCTCTCAAATAAACGTTTATTCGCATTGTTTGCTCACGAAATGCGCTTTTCTGCACGATACTTGGTTCGATCTGACGACGTGACCCCGCGTCTGGTATTACACGTCGTTAACATTTGCGCGAGAATGATTGTTGTCGGAACGGCGTTGTCGGAATCTCGCGGAGAAATAGCACGGAGCTTGATACGAAAGAACAACAACTTGCCCGAACAAAGCGGTAAATAATAATCGACGCCATAAATAGCTTCATTATCGCGGTCGTACAGAGTCGAGCGAGATTAACTGCGAAATTATGCGAATAGACCTTTTTGCCTACACACGCATACATTTGAATAATGTCGCGCTGTATGAATTGCAAGCAAACCGCGCCGCCGCGGCAACAATTACTTCTCGCTGTTATAACGTAGAATGGAAATCAGAGTTTATGCGGACTACCTACAAATGAATAACAGATTAAAGTAACACTGCATCAAAGGCACATTCGTTACTCGCGTTATCGCATATGCACCAAATGAACGAAACATGAAATAAAATATGCAGATTGCGTTTTCACATAGACATTTTTTTTTACATCATATACGGTTACAGTCTTTAATCTCCTGTTCATTTATAGATTATTTGACGCCAAAAATTTGTCTTTTGTTTCCCACAAAATTCGCTCTTTTTTTTTTTGCCCTTCCCGTATCAGATAACTGTTACGTGCCTCTGATATTTCATATTTCGCGTAACTCGATATTAATCGGGATTAATTGGCCGGATACCAAACGTGTTCTCCATTCGCTCATTGTCGCATTGTTCACACAAACCGCTCAATAACGCGGATAATTCGCCGGAGAGTTCTTAAACTATGCGTACACCACGATTACTGCGGTATGCGCCCGTGACTATCCTCCGATTGCACGCGCTGTTTCGCGGTAGGATGAGTAGCGAATGAAATGGAGCAATTAACGCTCGAATATTGTTCCTGAATCTGAAAATAGCTGACGATCGATATGACGGGGGTGTCGGCGAGGCGAAGAGAGCGTACGGGCGAAGGGCGTCGTGACGTTTGTGGCATTCGTGACGATGTGTGTGACTTGACGTTCTCGTAACACCCGCAAAACCAGCCGCGCGGGGAGAACCCCTCTCTCGACTTGAAGTGCTTGGTGAATTACTAGCCCGGATTGAAACCGAATTGTTCCGTAGACTGTAAAATTGCATTTACGCATTTGCTCTAATTAGCCAGACCGTGTGCCCGCGAGAATGCAGTTAATGGCAAATTATCCTTATTCACTACAATAAGAGTCGTTTGCCTTGTCGTACGGTATTCTAAAATATATCGTTTTTCATTGTTCCCGTCCCTTTTTAGAATGCACATTTATGCAGCTTGAAATAATATATTTTTTGCGCAGAACTTTCAAAATGTTAAAAATTCAGGCCGAGAAATCGAATATTCAAATAACCGGAAAAAAAAATAGATTTTATGTTTTTTTCCTTGGGGCAAAATACGTTGCACCTCTCTAAACACGATTCGTTGATATCTCCTCTCATTGTCGATAAAAATTTCATGAATCGAATATTCTCGAACGCATTGCATTCGTACGTGTCCGAGAAAATGTCGTGTCGCGCGGTCACCGTAGTCGAAGAAGTGCAGAATTTATGCATAGCGTCGTAGGATAGACGATAAATGGATGAACGTGCGCCGAGGAACGAAAGAATGCCGAGGTGTGAAAATTGAACGTGCGACTTCCACGTTGGCGTTAAGGCGGAGAAGGGAAATGGGGATGCGACCGCGGAAAACGAGTGAAATTACTTCTATGGGATACGATGTGCTTTGAGGGCAGTACGCGCCGGTACGGTGCCGTGAAGTATGCAAATTGTGAATCACTCTGGACCGCACAACTGGTTACGCCGCAGAGAAAGAGCCCTTTGCCCTTCTTGCACCGGAAGAGCCAATATTCTACAATTGGACGAACAAGCGTATATCCGCCGTTCGCATGGAATCGACCGTTCAAAAGATACAATCTCGTGGATTTAGGATCCTGAAAGGAGAGGAGCTCTTATCTTGATCATAATTTTTATCGGATCCTTACTGCGAGTTACGTTGTTATACGACAGATACACTGTTCCAAAATACGTAACAATTTTAGGATAATAACATTTAAGACGTGGATAAAAACAAATGGAAAATGTGAGATGAGAAAAAAGATTAAGAGTGATATATTCTTTTGATGTGTAAATATAAATTCTTTTGCACCCCAGCAGCGTTTTATTCTGTTTCATAAATATTATATAAAGGAGATACAATAATATTTTCTTGATGTTTTCTAAATAATCTTTCGGTATATCCGTGATAGAAAAATATCAGAAATCTTTCGTAGATAAACATCAACGGACAAGTTTTGGGAATGATCGAGAGTAATAAAATCTCAGGATAAATCTCGGTTAGTTATTTAAGCTCCAAGGACTCTAACCGGTTTATTTCTTGTTATTACTCGCGGTCCCTTCTTCATCCCCTAGTTTTGATTCTCTCATTGTTTTCGAAGGACGCTGGACAAGGCCGAAATTTATTCGACGCGTACACAGAGTACTTCGGAGAGTTATCGTCAGAAACGTCGCTGTAACGTAGTGCAGTCCTTTTGTAACGTGACACAAAACAAACCGCGAACTGTCTCAAGTTTCCGCACTCGGTTCTATATACGCGCAATTTCTGTCAAGCCTTCGCTAACATTTCTACCGAACCTAGATACTTCGTTTCGCCATTTTCCTTCGTAGAAAGGAACAGCAGGCTGTGCGTATAAATTTAATACTTTCTTGCGATTTATCGCTTAATACCGGCTGGCTCGCATAAATGCACAAGGTCTAATGAGTAAGCTACTTACATTAGCTTGCTATTTATCGATGCTGCAAGCTTAATAATCTCGTAATAGCAAGGATAAGAGGCTTTACTAAGAAAGAACCTTTGCCTTGCACGCGACACAGTCATTAACTTAATTATTAAAAAGAAATGCTTCTTGCAGTGTAGAAGAAAACAAATAATTTAATATAAAATAATTTCCCTCAAGAGATTCTCGTTTATATGTTCGTGTAAATTCAAGAAGGACACACGTCTTCATAGATAAATTAACGTACAGGTGAGTTGGCATTTGTTTTAGATCTTCGACAGATACAAACCGCAAATCGCGAAGGCGAAATCGAAATCCCGGCAAGACAATGCGGGACAAAGTAATCAACCGCTCGAAAATACGGTAAACTTACCGTTAACCGGCGGAGTGGCACGCGAGATGTACGGCTATTGTCGCAACACGGCACCAATCCTCGGTATCCGAGGTTATCCAGAAGTCAGCAGACCGTTTGTTAAACTTTACCTACGTGCACGATATCTCGCAGTTGTGCTCACGACCCGTATATCTGTTTCGTCTTTTTCCCTTTTTCCTTTCCACTTGCCTCTGACTTTAGATTGCGTTCAGCTAGTGCCTACTTTATTACACTCAAAACCGTTTGCACCTCTAGAGATAAAAGTGGCAAATTTAGAAGAATTATGGACTATTCCGAACAAATTTGTAGTATATTTATGGAAGATTTCACGGCGGTGTGTACGTTCCCTTCTGGTCGGGTGAAATTGCAGCCTTGACGGCACAATTTTCTTTCTTGCAAATGTAATTGTATAGATTAGGTGAAATTGCACAACTATCGGTTTTATCACCGCATATATATTTAATTGCGTCACATTTGGATCTGTATGCAGTCAGGTTATAATGGAATAAAAGATTGCCAGCACAGAACAAATTTACATTTACGTCTTTGAATATATATTGCTCTTTTGACCTCGTTTTCTTATCCATGCTTTCCGTTTGATTGTTCTCATCTACGTCTTGAGTGTCATTATCCTAAAATTGTCAGAAATGTTAAGATCGGGGTTTTCGATAAAAGTCGTATAATTCGTAATAAAAGGGACCGATAAAACTTACGGCCGGAAAAAGTATAAAAGTATCCTAAATGATCGCGGGGGTTTTACGAACGTTTCGTATTCCCAATGTTGTAACGATCGGTCAATCCGTCGATCGGCGAAATTAAAATGCTTTCGTCAATCGGTAGGAATTGAGCGAAAAGACTCGTAAAACATGGAGATTGATGTGTCTCGTGATGATTTCATGCAAGATAAGGGAGGGCAATCCTGCAAGCTCGACAAGCATTCTGTTTGACGTCCATCCTCTCCCGGGGCATCAAAGACGCGTGCTATAATAAAACGAGCGTCGCTCCGCGGATGCAAGACAGGCGCGCATTAACAATGGACGCACTCCGCTCGACGGCAAGAGCCGTTCCATCCATCTGGATGCCGTAAAACGCGATTCCGTCCGCTTCTTTTGCCGGACGACGCGGCAATAGCGCGCAGCACTATCGTCCACTCGCACTCTTGGAAACGAAACTAATGGCATCCGAAAATGGCACGGAAAATGCTTCTTCTTGGAATTACGCGTCAGAAATACTCTCTCTCTTTCTCTCTCTCTCTCTCTCTCTCTTTC